>CATIWO010241292.1:0-10609 GCA_949673435.1 Macaranga tanarius | reverse complement strand
TAACATATTCACTTAATTATTATCTTGTTCTTTATAACCATTTTCTATTCATTCAGGATATCAAGGAATGGAAGATGACTAGATTATTTGAAAAGCAACATGGGCTTTATCATCTGGTTCAAGAAAAGGATAATAAAATTGGTTATAACTTTACTTTTACTACAGATGTTATTTCAAATATTTGGCATTACAGATTAGGCCATTTGTCCTATTCTAGA
Organism: Macaranga tanarius; assembly: GCA_949673435.1. NCBI lineage: Eukaryota > Viridiplantae > Streptophyta > Magnoliopsida > Malpighiales > Euphorbiaceae > Macaranga > Macaranga tanarius. The sequence continues at coordinate 10,391 of CATIWO010241292.1, read as the reverse complement.
CTTAAAATTTTACAAAATCTTGATCTTAATATTTCTATTTTTTATAGGAATGAAGCATATGTCACTTTGCTAAGTAAATAAAACTACATTTTCCTTTAAGTAATTCTGTTACAAATGCATGCTTTGATCTTATACATGTCAATATTTAGGGGCCAGCAAGCATTAAATCATTGTATGGACACAAATACTTTCTTACTATTGTAAATAATTATAGTAGATACACATGGGTTTTTCTCATAAAATAAAAATCTGAAACTAGAGAGCTCATTAAATCTTTTTTCCAGTTTACTAAAACACATTTTGATGCACATATCAAAATTCTTATATCAGAAAATGGTCTAGAATTCAAAATGCCAGAGTTCTATTATTCTGTTGGCATGATACATCAAACTACATGTGTATATACACCATAAGAGAATGGTCTTTTTAAACGAAAACACCAATATATTTTGAATATTGCTAGAGCTCTTAAATTTCAAGCTTCTTTGCCACTTTTCTTTTATGCTCATTGTATTTTACATGCTGCTTTTCTCATTAACAGGTTTCCTTCACCTGTTATTCATAACAAAACTTTTTTTAAACTTGTTTACTTAAAGTCTCCTTGTTTTGATCATTTAAAATTCCTTGGATGCTTGTGTTATACCTTCACAATTGACACATATTGATCAAAGTTTGATGCTAGAGCTATAAAATGTATATTTTTGGGATTTCCTTTTCATATTAAAGGGTAAAGATTGTTTGATTTATAAAATAAACAAATTTTGATATCTAGAAATGTGATTTTCTATGAGCGTATTTTTCTATATTAGTAGATTTACTTGAACCAGATATTAATATAGCTCATACTGCTGATTCAGAATTTATTTGTTTTGCTTCACTTCTAGCTCTTGATCCATATATCTCTTTTCCATCTCACCCTATTGCTCATGAACCTTATACAACTTCATCTTCTTCTCAAAATTAACCAGCTTCTTCTGAACCTTTACCTCTATCTTTATTTTAACCTTCTGATTTCTTAAAACTTCGGGCTATTTACCAAAATAGGGTCCAAAATTTTGTAAATACAAATCTTGTGGTTGCTAAAAAAAAAATTCCATTTTTTGTGGTTACTTTTAAAAAAAATTCCAAATTTGTGGTACTTTTTTGACGACGTGGAGGGGTGAGGAGTTGACTGGTTCATTTTGCCAGCAACATAGGCGAAAATGTTCATTTCGCCAGTGATGCTGGCGAAATGAACAGAATTGTTTTTTTGTGTCAGGGGGGCCATTTCGCCTGTGCTACAGGGGGGCCCATTCTTAGCCATTTCGCTTGTGCTAGAGGCGAAATGGCACTCACGCACAGTGGCCATTATGTTAACCCACCAATCATTACAATAATGATTATTATGATAATTAAAAAATAAAACAATGATTATGATATGATTTTATTTTATACAAGTAGTTTATAAAATTGAAAATATAGTAGAAATTTATTTAGGTCAAATTAATGAAATCGGTGAAATTAATTTATTGTTAGAGTTAAATATCTGAATACTGAACTTTCAAACAAAATGAAAAAATATGACGATTTTAAAAATGACAATGTGTAACAGCCCAAGATCACTCGGCCCACGAGGTATTGTCCGCTTTGGCACCGGCCCCAGGTAACGGTCCTCACGGTTTTGTCCTTAAAAGGCGCCTCGTGGAGGAAGGGGGCATTGCACCCATATAAGGCATGCCAACTACCCACTTCCATCTGATGTGGGATCTCACAACTTCTTTGTGAGTTATTAAACTACTTTTTTTTTTTTTTAGATTTATCAAATAACATATAATTTCTTACTTTATTTTCTAGTCATTTTCCATGAAATCCAACTTCACATGAAGAAGAAGTGACATAAAGAAACACTTATGACAAATAGAATTTTATGGTAGAGAAAGATAATTTACATATTTGGGTAAAATCATGAGCTTTGTATTGGTTTTATATTTTAATATTAGTATAATTATTCTGTAGTATGAAAATAAGTTTTATTGGAGGCCCATATATGATCTAACAAACCCATTTCATATTGTGAGAGTTCGATAAAATGTCTTAAAGTTTGTTTTGGTTGAAATAAATTTTATAAAATTTTGTGGAATTCATTTGTACATTCAAACGAGTGTGCTTGGTTTAAATGAAAACTTTATAAAATTTATTTATAATTCCAACTTTTAATTTTGTGAAATTGTTTAACACTAAATCAATTCTTATTGATTAAGTGTGTTTGGTTAAATGAATTTAAAATTCATTTACAAATGAATTCTATTTAAAATTTATTTGGAAATAAAATGAATTCCTTAATGGAATTGAACTAAATAAGGGGTTATGACAAGTTTTATATATGTATTATTAAATTTAAATTTTAATCAATGAAATAGTCTTTATTGTGGAAAAAAAAAGGCTTTTAAAATCAAATGTTGGGCATTTAATTGTTCCTAAATAAACTATAGGGACATAAATGACTATTTGAAAAAAACTCAGGCCTTTGTTTTTTTCTATAATGGGTCTCAAAAAAGTGCAGAGCTTGGGCCACTTTTCTACGAAACCCAAACTTGCACACTGCACCCCAAAACCACTATTAGTTTATAAATTGGGCCTAAATTTTCACAATCAAAGCATTATTTCAAACTTGAAGTTGGGTTTAATTGAAAAGAAAATAAAAAAAATTGGGCCTGTTTGCCACTTTGCTCTTTTAATCCTAACCGTCCAAGAAGAAACAAGAAGCAATCGTGTCCGTTGATTATGTAGTTTTAAAGCCATCTCAATCTCCAAACCCTAGGGTTTCTCTCTGATCTACACATTTCGAAAAGCAGTCTCTTGTGCCTTCTCTTACTCCTTCACTTCGATCTTCTTTTCCTTCAGGTGAGTTCTTAATTCTATCACTGTTATCTTTTGTTTGGTTGCAAAGAAAATGCGAGAAAAAAGCCTCACTTTTATTACTGTTTTCTGTGTATCCAAATAGTAATTTATTTTGTGTTTCTTGAGCTCTTAACACTAGAAAGAACTTAACTTTATGCTGATGTATTGATAAAGGTTGTAACTTTACTGAATTCTGAATGTGGGTATTTGAAATATTGTAGTAAATTGTTCCTAAATGTTTATTATGGTTTGTTGATTGCAATTTAGTGGCTTCTTGCATTGTTTATTTCTTTAATTTTTTTTATGGGTACAATCCTTTTTTTTTTTTTAATAATTTTGTTTGTTTTGTTGATTGTTTTGTTGTATTTTTTGTCAGTTCTGTGAAGATGTATACTACAAAGCAGAAGATTCACAAAGATAAGGATGCTGAACCTACTGAATTTGAGGAGTCTGTTGCTCAGGTTTAAAGATTGCTGTTGTTGTTGTCACATTTGTGAGAAATGAGTAAAGTTATGTGTTGTTTTTGATATTGTTTGATTCTGTTTTGCAATGTAGGCATTCTTCGATTTGGAGAATACCAACTCGGAGTTGAAATCCGACATGAAGGATCTCTATATTAATTCTGCGATGTAAGGATGGTTCTGTTGTTTTGTGTCTTGTGGAATGTGGTGGCCTTGTTTGTTATTCTTACATGTATTTTAGTTCTTCCTTTTATTCTGCAGTCAAATTGATGTTGCTGGAAATAGGAAGGCTGTTGTTATCCATATTCCTTACAGATTGAGGAAAGCTTACAGAAAGATTCATGTTAGGCTTGTCAGAGAACTTGAGAAGAAGTTCAGTGGAAAGGTACATTAGAATTTATGTTATTGCTCTCTCTTTCAATTCATGATTATAAAGAAAGACAATGAACATCTGCTATAGTGCAATTTAGGATGGACACATGCATCACAGTATACATTTTAATTAAATATTGTGTGCTGTTTCATTAAATATAGATCGTCTGATTTCTATTGAGAAGCTGTATTGGATCTCATTATACTTAAGAAGCAAAGAACTGCTTTGAGATTTGGTTTTTAATTACTTTAGATGTTTCATCCTTTTTGTTGATAAAGGACATCTTTGGCATTACTGTTGCAGCTATTGACTGAGTTAAGTGTTAACTCTTATGGTTGAATTAAAAGTGCACCTAAAAATTTCTTTTTAGACACATTACACGATGCTAAACTTGTTTGTTAAGAATTTATTGCTTTGAATTTTCATTGTTGCTCTTATACTGGCATTTCAAGTGTAGTTTAATGTCTTGTAATTCCTTGTTAACTAGTGATTGTCTTGTTTATTAATATTACACTGGTTTCGTGAGTCATTTCTGTGCTATTTTTGCCTGTGGTTGAGATTATTGATGGCTTTGCCTATGAGGCTGATCAGTTTTGAATATGTTCTAAAAAAATGTTTCTTATTGCTCTGAAATTGGTCCCCACTGTTGTGGCAAATGACAATAACAGGCTGACAAGAGAAGAAGCTTCTTATTGATTTTGATGTAGCTTCCTATTCATTTTTTTTCACTGTATTGTTAGGATGTCATCTTGATTGCTACCAGGAGGATATTGAGGCCCCCAAAGAAAGGTGCAGCTGTCCAAAGGCCTCGTACCCGCACACTCACTGCTGTGCATGAGGCAATGCTCGAGGATATTGTATTGCCTGCTGAAATTGTTGGGAAGCGCACCAGATATAGAATTGATGGATCCAAGATAATGAAGGTAATTTCATAGCTTATATGTATGAATTCTGTATTATTTGATGAACTCGCCATAGTCAGTAAATTTTAGGTTGTCAATTAATTAAATTACATATTATTCTTTTGATGTCCTACATGATTGTTCACATTTTATTAGTCGAAAGAATTTCCTGAAAATTGATAAAAAAATTTTGTGATCAACATCATCAAAGGACTCTTGTTTTGCAATTACTCCATTTCATATTATTTTTATCATTTTTTCTACAGGTATTCTTGGACCCAAAGGAGCGGAACAACACAGAGTACAAGTTGGAGACATTTTCTGCAGTTTACAGGAAGCTTTCAGGCAAAGATGTTGTGTTTGAGTTTCCAGTAACTGAGGCATAAAAAGCTTAAGCATTGTCACACTTTTTTAATGTTTTTGTCAGAAAATTGCTTTTAGTGGGCTGTTTAAATTTTTGACATTATTGAGTTGATGTAGCAATCAGGAAGTGTTTTGTTGGATTCATTTTCTACATCTTTTTAATGCTGAATTCTGGAACTCTTCAGTTATTATCTTCATTTTTGAACTTTTGTTAACGATCATTTCTTTACATTTTTTGTTTGTTGGACTCTGTGGTTGTGTTCCTCGTAAGATGCTATTGAGGAAAAGTTATTCTTAACGGCAAGAGGTTTTTTTAGCTTCATTAGTTAAATGACCTTGCAACTATTTTTAAATTTCTGAAACCTCCACTAATTGCAAAGGATCCTGTGCGGTAACATTTTCTTCAGCTCGATCCTAAAGGCCTGAGCTTAGGAATAAGGTGTTGGTGGTGTCATCAATTGATTACATTAGTCATCCTTCACTTGGTGCAAAATTGTAAACCACAGGCTTCATCTGATCTTGCTATTCACAGGGGTTGCTACCATAGGGAAGGAAAATGTAACTGAGGAGTTAGCACTGTTGGAAATGATAGGCAAAAGGAGAGAATTCTATCCTATACCTTACATTCATTCTACAAGAGAAAGTGATGACACAGCTCACTAACTTTTTTATGAGCACAGCCCCTTCTTTTTCCAGGTATAATTACTGTAGAAATTTCCGGCAAAAACAGATATTTTATCAAAATTCAAGTAATCAAATCAATAGAGCAAGGAAGAGCTTACAAAACTTAGGCACGATTCATCTAATTATTGACCAAGAATCACTTGTTTAATGTGAACTTAATAGACTAAATCAGGAAATCATTTGTAATATGAACTCATGATTGAAGCATCTCGTTGATAATATGGGATGGCCTTCGGTGGAAGTATAAACTTTGCAATTATGTTTATCTTCAGTCGCTATGTTACCAAAAATAAAATTTGGACCAGAATACTTTCTCCTGCACATAGGAACAAAGGAACAAAACGAATAAGAACTCAGCAAAAAATGAAGGCCGTCTTGATGCTTTCCCAAGAACCAAACATCGTATATGAACACTTCCATTTAGACACTATGATCATTATATAACCACATAGTGCCTAGAAGTTAAAAAAGATTGTACTGAACAAAGACATAGGATCAGAATGTACCTCAAGACAAGATCACAAGTCCAAGGTACATTGCCCCACAAAGAAACAAGAAAGATATTAAACCCCTACAGTGCAAGGTGAGTTTTAGAAAAAAGAAAATATTTTAGGCAGAAATCATGGATTTCAACAACGGTAAGATGCTTACCAAATAATGCCCCACCCCATGCCATTACATGGGCAAGGACAAACTTCTGCAAATTTCTCAGCATCACTAGAATGCACTCTACGGGATATCAGATCATCATAAATATCTACATTATCAAAGACATGTTAATGAGTCTCTATAACTGGGTGATTGAATTTGATAGCATCTTCTGCACATACCATAAACAGAAAACAAGCTGTTCATTACACCTGCAGTGATAAGCAATGATCAGATCACAACAGTTTTCTGAATGAGCATGATAGTAGACGGCATGAAAACTAAGATATGGAATAGCATTTACCAATGAATAGAATAATATACCGAAGAATACGAACTTTGGTTGTTTCTTGCAGGACCCAAATCACCCCAAGGAAAACAACAAACCCTGATATCTCAACATGTAAGTGCATATCATAGGCAGCCAGATTTATCCAGGTTACTGAAACACATACCGATACAAAGTCCTCGAAGAGTCCACTGTGTGTAAACAATTTAAAGTAATTAAACAGAGAGAAAACTATACGAATGAGTTGATCTTACAGAAACAAATAAAAGTATAAGAATTGTTTGTTATATCCATTAGAGATTAGATTCAGCTTAGGAACTTCTGTGTCAATTGCCAACGCCATAAAAACCAAATCTGATTGTCATCATATGAAGTTTGAGTGCATTACATCATTCAGAAATGTTATATTGACTATAAGTCCACAAGCACAAGTCACAACCACTTACATTTTTAGCTACCAACAGTACAACAAGTAGAGCAACAACAAAACATCCTGCTGCAATTCTTGCTGTAACAAGATTTGTGGATGCAAGTATCAAAACCATCCCCCAAAAGGAAGAACCAAGATCTAGAGAGGAAAACAAAGATGAAAAGAGAATTACATTAATACTAACAATAATCAATAATTCATCCAGAAATAACTCAATGAAAACCTATAAGTTCTAAATCTTATACAAGAGATCGCTCGACCAACTAAGAAACTACATATGAAGTTAACCAGCTCACTGCCCCAACATAAAAAAAAAGAACAAAGAAATAGAGAAATGAAGAAGTCCAGGGGATTCAGAAGTTACATCCAGCTGGCAAGATTAACCAGTATACACCACCGCGTGTCTGAGTGGTTCCACCTTCATCTGCGTGAACCTGGATACCTTCCACCTGGTGCAAAATCATATCTAAATACATACTACACTAAAGTGAATCCTACATGTTTCAGAGTTAATTAACACATCATTGTACATGTGGGTGAATTCTGCAAGAGAGTTCAGTGAAATGAAGAACTTGCATGTAAAGCATTTCTGAATAGATGCACACCAAACTATGGTCATTTCAACATGAAACAAAAGCAGATATAGGGATCAGTAGGCCCTATCCACAGATGAGAGGAAGTGCACAAAATCAGATACATATGATCAATTTCATTTGGTGTCATGTTCAATCCCTCATTTGTATACATTAAAACCACAAAGCTTCTTTGAGCCATGTAAGATGTCAAAAACACCATCAACTGTCATGCCACTGATTGATTGCAAATATTTTTATTATATCTAGAAGCTAGCATTCATACTTCATATGCTAGCAGTTGCTTTTATTTTCGTTTTGCCATAGATAAGAAACTAAGGGCAGCAAATAAGAATAGTAGTTGTAGTAGTAGCATTGCTTGAAATCTCAAAAGCAACCAGTGAAAGCAAGAGTGTAACTTATGTAAAATGGGACATCTTCATTCTTGGACTAATCATTAATTCGTTAAGTGAGGGAAATTTAAGAAAGAATCCTAGTTAGCTGGAGGTTTGATTATGACCTTTAGCCAAATAAGCTTCTACTTGGTTAAAATCAACTTGAGTCAGAGTACCATCTTGCATCGTATCAACTTACAAAATGGTGCATTCATGTCTTTCACTTAAAGTAACTGAAGTCTACACCAAGGAGGAGATGCACTGTATTGCATTTCACTTAACTAAGTGACATGCTATTATTGCTATGTACAGATACAGATATGTTAGTTAAATGCATGTCATACTGATAATTTTGAAGACACTTGTTTTGATCCAACCAATATATCAGAAAAGTATCAATAATCATGGTATGTCAAGAGTATTAGGACCAGGCATATGTATGCAATACATCAACAAAAGCACTACAAATTTCATGGCAGAAGGTGTAACATATTAAACATTTTCTTACATGGCCACAGGTCAATTTACAGGCGATGGCATGACTCGCCTCATGAAGAAATACAGTCACAAGCTTGAATGGTGTCAGCAATATCGTTCTCCATAACTGCAAAAATAAAAACAAAGGTTCACACTTAGTTCCCTTATGTAAAAAATTGCAGCATAATCCACAACATTAGTTTTCACTTCGATTAGGTTCTAATTGTTGCAAATGGATGAGAATACAGTTAGATAAGGGAAAATATTTAGAAAGAGAAGATCAATAATTGAAGTCTTTGACATTGCTTATGCCACAGTCTGTAGACTATACATTCAACAATTTGTTCACAATAACAGACTTCACTTCAAACTTCAAAGGAAGCTAATATTTACTGATCTCATGAATATATGAAGAATAAGAGTGAGACTCACAGAAACAGAACACATTAATGAGAACCCACTTGTACTTTATTGAATAGAACACTATACATATATAACAGTGCCAATTTGCAAGAAAATAAAGTGAAAATTAAAGCAAAGATTTTTGAGAAATGGGAGACCACCCAATTCTTAAAAAGAAGAAAAAAAATGCACCCAGATTAAATCAATTCCAACTTTTAATATATTAAGCAAGTGAAAAAGATGGTGATTTATATTTAACATTACTTGTTAGCATTTTAGATCAATTGGTTTCAAATGACTTCTTCACAGGAATTATTCTAAAGCAGCTGCTAGCATTTCATGAAAGCAGAAAAAAAGTTTAAAGAAAGAAAGGAAAAAAAAGATATAGATACCGCAAGAATCACAACAGTGCAGACAGCAACAGTGACAAGAAACACAACTTGCTCATGGTTACAGCATTTCTTGAGCTCCCAGTTTGGCCTCATCTTTTTGCTCCTTATTCTGCTATTACTCCTGATCTCTTCTTGGTGTTTGTTCACTCACTGGCACTGCTTTGGTTGTTGGGTATGTAGTAATAACATATATACACAGAAAGTGAGGAACATAGAGATTCTGTATTTTGTTTTCAGTGAGTGGACTGTCTGAAAATGAAGAAGCTGCAGTTCTGTTTGTCAAATCTCTGTGTAGTTTGGTTTTATTTCCTTATGACCATGTTGTGATTGTGAGTTGTGACCCCTCACTTTTATTATTGGATTATGTTGAAAATAGTAATATACATATAGTGATTTTACTAATTTTTACTATGAATATGTTGGTTCAAATAATATAACTGAATGTGAAAATTTAAGTTTAAAATTCTCACAATTTTTATAAAATAAAAATACTAATTAGTTAGCAAAAAGTTTTCAAAGTTAAAGTCAATGGTGTTAGTCTTGCGTAGGGTCTAGTATAAAGAGTGAAAATGATATATACCTGTACATTTAAATAGCATTACATTATTACATAGTCATCATTTGCATGTAACTAGATTTTTGTTGTTTTGGTAAACTTCTATTGGCTTAGAATACAAATAAATTAAACTGAAAATATAGTGTTGGTATATGCTATATCATTTTTTTTCTAATGTATTATTTGTCTCATTATTATTATTTTAGCTACTTGAGATTGTTTATGTGACAAATTATTTTAAGAAAATATCTTAAAGAGTAAAATTGAATAAACCATATGATAGCAATGGTCAATGGGATGACCTCGAAGAAGGGACAATAATGTCGGTTTGGGCACCAAACAAGGGACTTTCCTCCCTCTCCTCTCTCCTGTTTTATTCTCAAAAACAATACACAATCATAAATTAAACCATACCTTACCTTTATTTATTGAATCTTAGGTATGGGTTTTGATTCTTAGGCCATCAATTTGCATTTATTTCTACATTACAGGATTTTTTTTAAAATTACTAAAATATTAGAGTTTAGTTTGAATAATTCAGTTTAACTCGATTAGAATTATAAAAAC
>CATIWO010241274.1:0-15825 GCA_949673435.1 Macaranga tanarius | reverse complement strand
ATTTGCCCCTCTTATGTCCATTAATAAAAAGCTTAATCTAATAAAAGAATATATTAATAGAAAATTAGATAATTATCAACAATTATCTCCACCAAATCTCTACACACCCTTAACAATCTTGGATTATTACACAATAATCCTCAACTTTCTATGTGACAAATAATTCCCAACTTTACTTACACATAAGCCCCTCTCTACTAAAATCACATACTCACACTTATATGCAAAATCCAAAACTCTACTAAATATGTTATGAAAAAAATATGCATGAACAGTGCTCTAAAAACACAGGTATTACACTTTGTATGTATGTCTGCCCTGTTTTTGTGAAAAACACACAGCAATTGAATAAAATATTAAATTTATAAGAGTTTTTCATGGTATCAGAGCCTTAAAACTCACAAGCAAAAAAAAAAGGCCCAGTTCCTCCATTTTCTTATTGATCAGTCATGGAAGAACCCAAGCTTACATTACAATTATTCTATCAATATGCCAGTTTGATTTCAATCAAACTAGGCTCCATTAACGATCTCATGTGGCGATCACAAATCCTTCATATGGCTCGTAGTCTCGGCGTGCTTCATCATTTGGGAAAGAATGATGACAAACCCGAACGTTTGCTAAAAGATGGGGTTGTGAATCCAGCTTATACCTTGTAGTTAACAAATGATGGTCTTCTTATTTCATGGTTGCTTGGCACAATAAAAGAAGAAGCTCAACCATCCATTGCAGAAGATGCTACTACCTACAATGTGTGGAGTTCTTTAGAAGAACAACTGCTGCCAATCACAATTGAAAAAGAAGGTCTTTTAAAAAATATGTTGATGACCATCAAGAAAGGATCACGATCCTTAGATGACTATACAAAAGAATTCAAATTAATTTGCGATAACCTAGCAGCTATCAAGAAACCAGTGGATGATCTTGATAAAGTTTTTCAATTCACACATGGACCAGAAGCAAAATATGAAAGCTTTCGTCTAGCTATGGTAACTAAACCTCCTTATCCTAAATTTAATCAATTTTTACTTACTCTTCAGGGATATGAGCAGACCCTAGCTTCTCAAAAGGAAGAAGAGAAAAGTTATATTGAATATAACCAAGCACTCTTTAGCCAATGTGGACATGGATGTGGACGTCGCAGGAGTTTCAATTTAAAAGGTGGAGGATTTACTCCAGCCGGATGTTATAACAATGCTGATTCTAATGACTTCAGAAAAGAGGGAACAAACGAAGTTGTACAATAATCAAAAAGTGACAAATAGACATGTCAAATATGTGGCAAGCTGAATCACATTGCTCTTGATTTTTGGTATAAATTTGACTATTCCTATCAATCAGAAGATCTACCACAAGCATTGGCAGCTCTCACCTTAAACAACAATGACCCTTCTCTTTACATGGACTCAGAAGCTGCAGCTTACATGACCAACAACGCAGGTATGTTGTCCTATACAAAACCATATAAAGGAAAGGATGTTATCTATGTTGGAAATGGAAACAAACTTGATATAACACATACTAGAAGTGCATGTGTTGGAGAATTAAATTTAAAAGATGTTCTTGTCGTTCCGAAACTGAAAACGAATTTAATTTCAGTAAGTAAAATCACTAGTGATAACTCTTGTACTGTTGAATTCACACCATCTGATTTTGTTATTAAGGATCAAAATAAGTAAACAATAGGGAAGGGGCATAGACAAGGACAACTCTATGCTTTGGAACCTGGTTTTCAAGAAGCTTTATCTGTAATAAAAGGGGACAACTCATTCTCTTTATGGCACCAACGCCTTGGACATCCAAGTGCAAAGATTTTATCTCTGTTAAAAGGAAAGAAATTCATTAATGTCACTAATTAGTAAACTAAGTCTTCTATTTGTGTTAGTTGCCAATCTGGAAAGAGTTGTAAACTACCCTTTAATTTGAATAATGATATGTCTAATTATCCATTACAAAAAGTGCATTGTGATCTTTGGGAACCAGCTCCCACTGTCTCAAATCAAGGATTTCAGTTTTATGTTATATTTATAGATGATTTTTTAAGATTTTCTTGGTTATATCCTTTAAAGAAAAAGTCAGATTTTTTCCTTTGTTTTCAAAAATTAGTAGAAAATTAATTTAATAGAAAAATAAAAAATGTTTCAGTATGATAGGGGTGGAGAATTTAACTCTTTTGATTTTCTCAGTCATATTAGTAATTATAGTATTCAGCTCCAAGTTTTATGTCCTGGAACACCGGAGCAAAATGGAGTGGTCGAGAGGAAGCATCGGTACATTATTGAGATAGGTTTAACTATGTTATTTCATGCTAACTAGCCATTATTTTTATGGATTGAAGCTTTTATTGTAGCTGTCTATTTAATCAACAGAATGCCAACCTCAATTTTACACAACCAGTCTCCATACTCTAAGCTATATCACAAGGAATCAAATTACAAAAGCTTATGAGTATGTGGATGCTTATGCTTTCCTTCTCTAAGACATCAAGGAGGTAATAAATTTGTTAAAAAAACTTATTCTTGTGTATTTATTAGTTATAATCCTATTCACAAGGGTTATAAGTGCTATGAACCTCGAACAAAAAGAGTATATATATCAAGACACGTTATCTTCGATGAAGGTAAGTTCCTCTATAAACCCTCTCCTCAAGAATCAATTCCTGTACCATTAGAATTTGCTGAATTTCTAGCATTTGATGAATGGTTTAAAGTCACACTTGAAGCTGAACCTGCAAAGGTGGAAACAAATGCACAGTCAGTAACTCAAACATCTATTATGACTATTAACGACTATTGTGATGAAAATAGTGATCATGACATATATTATATGACAATAATGTTGAATATCTTGACAATAATGGAGTTTTACCTAATGTTAATGTACCTTATGATGATGAAACCTTAGTTGCAGCTGAACCAGTAGATACACAAACTCTCACTTTGCTAGATAACTTGCCTGTGCATATTATTGATACAAATATCGATAATAATAAAAGTGAAAATTATGTTCATTCTCAATGCCATAGGTAACCTCTAAAACATCTACAAGATTATGAATGTTATCTATCTCAAGTCGAGTTACTTGTTGAACCCCGAAATTATCATGTTGCTCTAAAAGATCCTCGATGGGTTATGGCTATGGAAGAGGAACTATAGGCCCTTCATTCAAACCAAACCTAGTCACTAGTTCCTCGACCCTAAAATGTGAATGTTGTTGGGTCAAAATGGATTTATCGCATAAAGCAATGAGAGGATGGATCTATTAAGCGCTTCAAGGCTCGTCTTGTTGCCCGTGGTTTTACACAAGTCTCAGGTATTAATTTTGATAAGACTTATAGCCCAGTTATTCGTCATACTACTATTCATTTTGTGATAGCACTTTCAACTTCTCTAAACTGGCACATGAAACAACTGAATGTGAAGAACACTTTTTTGCATGGAAATTTAAAGGAGATTGTGTATATCAAACAACCTCCTGGTTTTGTGGATTCACACAAACCTGATCATGTATGCCTTCTTCACAAGTCTCTCTATGGGCTAAAGCAAGCTCCTCAAGCTTGGTTTGATCGCTTATCTCAGTTTCTTCTTCATCTTGGTTTTTACTGTAGTAAGGCAGATTCTTTTTTATTTATTTATCATTAAAATTCTGTTACAATATTGCTTCTCATTTATGTAGATGACATATTGGTGACTGGAAATAATGACTCCTTTATCTCTAACTTAATTCATCAATTGAGTGTAGAATTTGCTATAAAGGATCTTGGATGTCTAACATTCTTTTTAGGTGTGGAAATTAAATACTTTAATGGAGTCATTCTCTCTCAAGGCAAATATATCAAGGATCTTCTCAACCGTACAGGGATGGCAGATTGTACTCCTAATGCTACTCCTATGGTTCTCAAAAAAAAGGATAATATGTCAAAACAAAATGGTGTAGATGCTACTTATTATAGAAGTATTGTTGGTGCCCTTCAATACCTCATATTCACTCGACTAAACATTCAACATGCTGTAAATAAAGTTTGTCAATTCTTCAACTCCCCCATAGAACTACATCTTAAAGCAGTCAAGTGAATTCTTCGCTACCTTAAAGGTACATAAGACTATGGCTTACGGTTCATTTCTAACAGTCCTCTCTCTTTGTATGCTTTTTCAGATGCCGATTGGGCAGGTTGTCCGTTAACTAGATGAAGCACAACTAGTTTTTATGCCTTTCTAGGTAAAAATTACATCTCTTGGTGTTCAAAGAAGCAACCTACAGTTGCTTGATCTAGTTCAGAAGTAGAATATAGGTCCATGGCTTCCACCACAGCTGAATTAACTTAGCTCACATTTTTATTTCGTGACATTAGCATCCCTTTACTTCATGCTCCACAATTATTCTGTGACAATCTTAGCGCTCTTCATATGTCATTTAATCCTTTTTTTCATGCGAGGACAAAGTTTATAGAAATAGACTATCATTTTATCCGAGAAAAGGTAGCCATGGGTCATCTTATTACACAGTTTATGCCATTTTCACATCAAATAGCAGATATTCTCACCAAGTCCTTACCAAAGGCACCTTTTGTTTTCCTTCACAACAAGATGGGACTCCATTACACGCTGGCTTCAACTTGAAGGCGGCTGATAAGGAAGAAAAGCTAATTGAGAAAACAAAATATTCCACATAGACAACAGAAAAAAATATCACTGCAGAAAATTAAGGAAATATTCAAAGGAATCATTCTCATTAACTCATGCCTATAATCAAGGAGTTAATATAGTATACAGCTTGTATCTTGCTATCTTGCTATTTTAATTATCCTTCCTCTTTTGTATATATGTCTGCCCTGTTTTTGTGAAAAACACACAGCAATTGAATAAAATATTAAGTTTATAAGAGTTTTTCACTAATAGCATGAGCCTGAGACACCTTACTTTCATAAGCTACCTTACTACATTAAAACCAAATGTTCCACAATAGTTGAATACTAATGCAAAAATGCTCTCTATGCAGCATCAGAAACATTCCTTTAATCTAATTAAAAATCTCTAAATGATGAAAAGAATCAGTCTATAATCCTAGAGCCGAGGATAACCATACACTTTAAGTCCAAGGATAAGATTCGGAAAGGTGAATTGGAGTTTTATGAGCAGTTCAATATAAATAACACACCTATTGAACTGACATACCTCTCACAGCATGTACAGATTGACAAAGCAGTATTTTATAAAGCAATCACTAAAAAAAATTTCACTTTTGGTTAAATGAAGAGATGCCAAATAGTTTTCCATATAGAATCTAAACCTGAAGACATATAAGGTTGCAACCATGACTGACCATAAATCTCAAGAGCAATATAGTAAATTTTCTTTACAAAATAACATCCCAATTTATTATGAAGCCAAAAACTGGAATCTGGAGGCAAACGGTAGGTCACGGAATCAGAAGAAAAGCATTAGCCTCAAAAGGCAAAAAAAATCAAGAATCATAAAAACCTGCCACTACTTAATATTAGGATCAATAAGATCATTAACACAAGTATCATGATATAATAAATTTGGCACTAAAGGCTTTAACCCATTCAAACTCGGTACCCACTTATCCTACCAAGTCCGAATAGAACTACCATTATTAACTCTCTAGCACATACCTGATTCCAACATTGGAATAGCATGACAAATGCTTCGCCATATGTAGCTCAACTTATATCCATCACCCACTTGAAGAAAAGAACCATTGGGAAAATATTTGGCTTTTAAGACTCTATATAAAGGGAATTTGGGTTATGAATCAACTGCCACACTTGTTTGGCAAAAAAAAGCCATATAAACACCTCTAAATCATAAAAACCCATCCCATAATTCTTTTTTGAAAATGTTAATCTAGATTAGTCCATCCAATTAATTTTTCTCTTATTAAAAGTTCCACCCCACCAAAAAATTTTAATAAGCTGTTAAATATCATAATAAAAGGTGGATGGTGAAGCAAAATAGCTCATATCATATGTAGGAATTAATTGGACAACATATTTAATAAGGACCTCCTTACCCACGACATATAGTAGTTTCTCTTTCCAGTCTTGAAGCTTTTTCCAAATACTGTCTTTTAAAAAAGTAAAGATAGATTTTTTTAGAACATCCAACTAAAGTATAAAGTCCCAAATATCTAGGAAGATGCCTTACCTCTTTAACTCCTAACAGTCTTTGAATAGTCATCCTTTTTTTTTCACTAACACCTTTGTTAAAAGCCACTTCAGAATTGTCAAAATTTCACATATTGCCTTGACACCCTGTCATATTCAAATAAGATATTCTTCAATTGGACACATTCAGTAACTGAGGCACAAGCAAAAATAATATTATCATCAGCAAAGAACAAGTGAGATATAGATGGGCTATTATGACAAACTTTCACAAGTTGAATGAAACCATTTTAAACACTATTTATAATAAGATCTGATAGGCCTTTAGCATAAAACAGAAATAAATAAGGTAAGATAGGATCTCCTTATTGTAGGCCTCTCTGTGGGTGAAGATAACCAACTAGTTTTCTATGTATCAAAAAAAAGAAAACAATAAATTTTGAACACATATTATAATTAATCGAATAAAATGACAAGGAAAGCCCATAGTTTGCATAACCTTCTCCAGGAAACTCCATTCTACTCGATCATATGCCTTACTCATATAAAGTTTTAGAGCTATAACACCTTTTTTTATTGAATCTGATGCTTCATAGAATGAAATACTTCAAAGGCAATAATGACATTGTTTGTAATAAGGTGACTTAAGACAAATGCACTTTGAGAAGGATGAATAACATCAACTAGCACCTGCTTTAGTTCATTCGCCAAACCTTTGAAATATGCTTGTAAACCATATTGCACAAATTGATCGGCCTTAAATCTTTCATCATAGTTGGATTTTTTACTTTTGGAATTAATATGATGAAAGTATGATTTAATCTCAAAGGAATAGTTGAGCACTAGTTTAATTAGATTGGCTCCAACAACAAACCAATAACACTGAAAGAACAAAGCAAGCATACTATCTAGACCAGAAGCCTTGCTAGGATGCACTTACTTTAAAGTACATAAAACCTCATCTGAAGAGAAATGAGCATCAAGACCAGTCACCAAGTCCTCGATAAGTTTACTATCTGAAGTGTCTAATACAGCATTAAAAGACAAAGTGTTAGAACTCATAAACAAACTTTCAAAGTAATCCAGAACAACCTCACCAATATGTTCCCTACCAACTTGCCAATCACTATTTAAGTCTTGAATATGAGATAAGAAATTAGTGTGTCTCCTAGTTGAAGCTTTATGGTGGAAGAATTTTGTATTTTGGTCACCATCTTGCAACCAAAACACCCGAGACCGCTGCTTCCATTAACTCTCTTCCAATTCCAACTATTCATCAACATTTTCTGAGCTTCAAGTCGAGCCTGAATGTTCTCATTGGTACTGGTCTAACCTTGCAAATTATTGATGATTGTTGGGATGTTTTAAAAAGGTTTCAAATTAAAAGATTAGCAAATCAGGTTGCTCACTTTCTTACACAAGCTTCAGATTTTGTTTCTAGTCTTCAAGAGTAGAGAAATGTTACTCCGCCTTTTCTTTATGATGTTCTTCTTTCAAATCTTATTAAATAAAATATTAGTCTTTCCTTTAAAAATAAATTTCTTAATTTTAAATTTGCTTTTAATGTAATTATTATTCTTATTTTCTCAAATTTATCAATCCTACTTCATTATTTTTAGTTCATAATTTTATTTTTTAATTTGTAATTTTTAATTTTCATCAAAGTTATTTTTTTTTTAATTTCTGTTATTGAAAATAAATTAACAACCTCACAAATTTCCCTCTCTTATTTTGTAATAAATAATCTTCTATAGTAATCATGTCATTAAAATTGAGACATTGTGAATTTTTGGCATGTTCAAACTCGGAGTTCTATGATTCATATCAAACAATTTTCCACTTTGATGATGAAAAAATATTTGAAATAAAAGTTAAAGATGGATTTAGTTGACTGTGATGAGAAGATTTCAAAATTTTAAATATTTGTGATCTGTTTTAAAATTTGTCTAATATTTTTAATGTTGATATAGAGAAAAATAAGTAATATCTTTTATGAATGTGAAATTTATCTGCAAATTTTGGTAGCCAATAAATATTTATTTATTTTCCTTCTTTTTATTTCGGCAACGTATTCAGTTCAAATTGCAACAGCATCATATGAAAGGGGCTTTCTATCTATATGCACCAACAAAATAAATACCTTGCCTCGAGTCATGTGTCAGAATGTCTGTATATATATATAGGGTCGCAAAATACTTTTACCAAAATGCCCCCATGATATAAGGGAGCATTTAGATTTTTTTTTTTTTGAAATGGCAAAAACGTCTTCGCGTCCCAAGTATATACATATGCTAAATGACACAATTTGTGTTGGCATAAAAAGATAATTTTGATATTTTATTTTTATTTTTAAGAGTAATATTATAACTTTAAACTTTAAAATTTTTTTGACGGATAAATATATCCTTATAAATATTTAAAAAATTAATTTTGAATTTATATTCTTAAAATGGAAATTAATATTAAAAATGCATTAATTTAGATGTAGTTGGCATAAAGATTTTTTCCAATATTGAAAAATTTTCAATATCAAATATTTTTATTTATTTATTATGTAAATAATCTTCATATTTACATTTGTCAAACATTAAATATTCATTAAAAAAATAAAATATATAAATTTCTTAATCGCCTGCCATTTTTAAGAAGATAAAATTCTTTTATTAAATAAAAGAAGAAAATATTTGATTTTCTTGATAACCTACAAATTAAAAGATGAAAGAAAAATTAATAATAATCGTGTATGTGGTGTGGATAGTATAGTGCTTTCGTGGTGTTCCATACTCTTATCTTGGATCTCCATCGCTAAGTTAATGTGTGTGTGGCATATATACCATTTCGCGTCTAATAAAATTACCATGGTTTTGTTAGATGGCGTGTGGTGTCTCTATGCCGTATGTGTGTAATGACCACTAATTTTAGGAAGAACAAATTTATTTATTTATTTTGAGGGACTTGAGAAAATATAAATATAAAGAGGGTATATTTGTAGCTGAATAAAATTTTATATATGAAAAATATTATATTATCCACAAAAATATAAATAAATTCTCTAATATACCTTTTTTTTATGTCTGTACAAATTGTGATGTTTAGCATTACCTGTATATATTGTCTAAATATAAATAGCATTTAAATGCTGCATTCATAATAGGATTAGGATGAGGATTATATACAAACCAAAAGATAAATTAGAAAGAACGAGGAAATGCAATTTATATTTAGACAACCTATATATGTATATATATACATGAAACGTTATTTAGGAATTAAAGAAACAATTCCTCAAAAAAAAAAAAAAGGAATTAAAGAAACAAAAAAGCTGCAGTTTTTTTTTTTAAAAAAAAACTTTTGTATTGTACGTGGATTTTTATGAATTTATATTTAAACATATTATTTTTGAAAGTTTATCATATTTAATAATTTGTTGTGTTCTTCTATGCTCAGAATTGAAAAAAAAAAAATAAACTCTTTAACATATTAATATTAGCAATAATTAATAGAGTTTATCAAGACAAGCTAATAACTGAACACAGTTAAAAAAAAAAAAATCCATGAACCTTCATCAACCGGTCTTTTTGAAGTAGGTATATATATGTGTTTATAATATTCGTTTTTTTTTTTTTTTTTTTTTTTTTTGAAGTAGCTCAGCTATCATTCATGGACCTTCATACTCTTTTATGCTTCATGGTGGTGTATATATGAGATATTTTTATATTATACTGAATATAAAAATGATTTTTATCAACATTTTGTAACTGAGAATTTTATAAAAGTCTATAATATTGAACTGATTTTTTGAGTTTTCTTTATAATTCTTTAATTGGTAAAGAAATATATTTCTTTTTATTAATGTGTAAAATTATTATTATTATTATTATTATTATTAAAAAAGTAATATTTTAAAATTTATTTTTAAATACATTTAAAATCTTATCCTTAAAAATGTGAGAATAAAAATATAATTTCAATTTATTTGAGATAACTATCACCATTTAGAAATATTTATTAAATACTAATTATTAATTTGATTTATTTTCAAAAATTTCTCTGCTCTTAAAAAATTACATATTCATACCGTATTATATTCGATAACTAGTCGTTGGCAATGAGCAAACTGTAATATATATTATTTTAAAATATAATATTAAATAATTAAATAAATAATTTTAATAGGATAAGAACTAACTAAACTAAAAACAAAATATATCATAATAATTTTATTTTTTTATTTAGAATAGCATTATTTTTGAAAATTATTAAGTTAATATTGAGATATATATAATAATGTCTTAGTTAAAAATAATATAATATAACTACTATACATCTTCTATTTAAAAAAGATATAAATTTTTTAATGATTTGAGAGAAATATTTGAATGATTTGAGGTTAAAAAATAGTTGCTATATAAATATACTTAAAATTTGGGTTTTATTAGGATAAATTTAAGTATTATTAGGATAGTATTGAAATATGTATAATACTGTTTTAATTAAAAATAATAATACTAAATAAATATTGTAAATTTTTATTTTTATATTAATTTTTTAATTAAAATTAGATTTTTTAATGGGTTGACATATATAAGTGAATAGTGAAATATGAAGAGGAAAACACATATAACCATATATATATATATATATATAACACATATGTATGTAGATATTTGGACCGCTGTAATATAACCACGTGTATACCAAATATTCATCGTTACCATATTTTGCAATATGGAAACGACAATTTATAGCCGTCTTTAAAATCTCTCCCTCCTCTCTTCTCTATTTCTGTGGTGTTTTCAACTGTTTCTGGGTGGTTGTTGTTGTTGTTGTTTTTTTTAATCATTACAACCTCGCCATTTCTTGTTCTTCAAACTCAATAGAAGAAAAAAAAAAAAAAGTAACGTATAATACATAGTTCTGTAGGTTTTTATACTTTTGCTCTTTGGGAACAGAACCCACAAAACAAAAACTTGTTTTCTTGTTCTTGGTCTTCTTGTTTTCTGTTTCCTTCTCGGTATTGAATTATATACATATACCACCAACGCAGCCGCACATGGCCACAAAATGGTTGGTTTTGTATTTGTTTATAGGCTTCTCTGCGGCTGTTGTCTCTGCAATTTACCTTGTCGACCGCCCATATGTTAAAAACTCATCAAACTCTACTCTTTTATTGAGTTCTCCTGATCATTATATCTCCACTACTGATAGAGTTTGGCCAGTATGTTTTTTTTTTCTCTCTTATTTTGTTCTTATATGTTTATGCAATGTATAAAAGGTTGGATTTTTAAATGTGATTTTTTTTTTCAAATGATGTTTTGGTTGATGCAGGAATTGAAGATCAGTTGGAGATTAGTATTGGCTACTGTAATAGGATTTTTGGGTTCAGCATGTGGTACTGTTGGTGGAGTTGGAGGAGGAGGCATTTTTGTTCCTATGCTCACTTTAATTGTTGGATTTGATACTAAGTCTGCTGCTGCTCTTTCCAAATGTAAATACATATACATACCATTCTCTAAAGAATCTCATAAAAATTCTGTTGAGCCCACTGGATGCTTTTGTGTTTTTGGAGTGGTTTTTGAATAGAAAGTGTTTATTTCTTTTTGTTTTTTCTGAAAAAGTTATAATCTTTGCCCTTCTGTTTTATGTGTCTTTTTTCATGAAGTTTTTGTTAAATGTGTTCAGGTATGATCATGGGTGCATCAGCATCATCAGTTTGGTACAATCTAAGAGTAGCCCATCCAACAAAAGAAGTGCCTATTATTGATTATGATTTGGCTCTTATTTTCCAGCCTATGCTTATGCTTGGTATCACAGTTGGTGTTGCCTTGAGTGTTGTCTTCCCTTACTGGTTAATCACTGTCCTTATCATTATACTCTTTATAGGTACTTACATTATCATTCCCTTCATCCATCTTTACAACTACTTTGGTGTCTTTGATGGTTAATTTTATAACATTTTCTTGATTTACTTTGGGAGCAGGTACCTCTTCCAGGTCTGCCTTTAAAGGGATCGAAATGTGGAAAGAAGAGACAATCTTGAAGGTAAAATTTTACAATCTTGAACAATTAATCAAGAGATTATAGTGGAAGCAATTTTTTGATTATTTATTACTCATGTTAAATCTTCATTTTGCAGAAAGAAATGGCTAGGCAACAAGAAGCTGTGGTTAATTCACGTGGTGAACGTAAGATTTACAGAAAGATAGCCTTTTTTTTTTTTTTTTTTTGAGGAAGATAGCTCATTTTTAAACACTGTAAACTATTGTTTCTGATTATGTATTAGAAATGGCTTATTTGATTTTTTCTTTTTTGGGTATGGGATACAGTTCTAATTGATACAGAGTATGAACCATTGGTTCCTAAAGAAGAGAAATCAGAAATGGTAAATAAATTCCATCTTGTTATTTTCAGTTACCAACTTTTGTAATGGTGACATTAACAACTGAATTCAATTCATTTTCCTTAAACTTGTAGCAAATAGTGTGCTTCAACCTGAGGTGGAAAAGGCTTTTGGTGCTGCTAATTGTGTGGTCTGTATTTCTACTTCTCCAGGTTTTCAAGGTAAGTCTTTACTCTTCCTGTCTCTCTGTATAATGATTTCATCTTCATGTTCCCTGAGCTAGCTTATCATACATTGTTTTGGCAGAATGATGTGGCAACTTGCAGCACATGGTATTGGGTGCTCTTTTGTTTACAGGTAACGTGATTTATTTAGTCAAAACAACATGTTCTTGATGCTTTGACAATGTTGTTTTTGTTGTTGAAGTTTTGATTCTTTGTTTTGGGTGCATGTGCCATGTGGGTCTTATTCTATTATGCAGTTTCCTGTAGCGCTTGTGGTGTTTGGCTATGAAGCAGTAAAATTATACAAAGAACAAAAGAAAAGAATCAGCACAGGAAACACAGAGTCAATTTGTGAGGCTTCTATTGCATGGACTCCTATGCACATTGCTTTCTGTGCGCTATGTGGCATCTTGGGAGGAACAGTTGGTGGTCTTCTTGGATCTGGTGGTGGATTCATCCTTGGTCCTCTTCTGCTTGAGATTGGAGTAATCCCACAGGTTTGGTCATCATTTCCTCTATAAGTTGAAAGCACCACGCGTTATGGCGCGGTGCGATGCAACAAAAAAAAAAGGACGAAATGATATTTTTAGCTTTGATGCGTATAAGATAATTTATTTTTTTGAGATTATTTTGGTAAAAACGTGCGACACAACGAAACTGTTCACCGTCGCACCGCGCATTATATATCTTTACTGAAGTCGAAATGGTATATTACATATATATTACCTTTTCCACCACTAATTTCAACTTGATGGCTAAAGCATGATAATTTTAATTTTTTTTAGTGATTATTTCTGGCATTTGATAATCATAAGGTCTGATTTATCCAGATCAAGTCGGATGAACCCATAAAAAGAACAAAACTCTCCCACCATATATTTTTTTTATATATAAAACTCGGTCTAATGAGACATCTTTAATTAAAATAATTCATCAAATAAACTTTGAAGTTATTCTTACACCAGTAGAATTAATATGTTCAACTATTTGCTATAGGTTGCCAGTGCAACAGCAACGTTTGTAATGATGTTCTCATCCTCTTTGTCTGTGGTGGAGTTCTATCTGCTAAAAAGATTCCCCATTCCTTATGGTAACTTCAATCTCTTTCAAGCTATATATATATATATTTTTTTTTTTTTAATTCAACATCATGTGCAAATCGTTATCTTTGCCCCCATCTCTTAATAAATTTTGGCCATAAATTGTTTTGTAGCTCTGTACTTAACTGGAGTGTCAGTACTAGCTGGCTTCTGGGGGCAATTTTTTGTAAGGAAGCTAATTACAATTCTTAGAAGAGCATCACTTATTGTGTTCATCCTGTCTGGTGTTATAGTTGCTAGTGCTATCACAATGGGTACGGCCAATCAATCTATATATCATTTTCTTGATCAATACACATAAAGTATACCTAGTTCCTTAAATTTCTTGTTTCTTGAAATCTTATGCAGGAGTGGTTGGCATTGAGAACAGTATAAGAATGATAAACAATCATGAGTTTATGGGATTTTTAGGCTTCTGCAGCAGTCAATGATCATTGGCAAATATGCAGACTTTTTGAAGTAAAGATGAATTAGCAAAGGGGAGTAGTAAAGATTCTTGATTTGTGCAATAAAAGGGAAATTGGGATTGTTGGCCAATATCTAGTTGACCAACTTAAAATCATTGCAGCAAATAACAAAGGGGTATGATTGTTGTGCAAGATTAATTTTTCATTAGTTTGATGAGTGTTAGCCATTTGTTAACACCTTCAACTCTAAAGACTCTTGTTGCTTTTCTAAGTTTATGTTTGCTATTATATGTTTGATGAGTGTTAGCTAGTCGCTGACATCACAAACTCTTTGCTGCTGCTGTTTCTGTACAATGGTGTTTGTGTATCTATCTGTTTGATGAGTGAGTGTTAGCTACTGGCTGACACCACCAATCATATATAAAGGAGTTGTTTATTATTGATTTGCTACTTCTTGAAGCAACTTTTAGTAGTTTCTTTCTCCTCTGTTGGATGGTTAGTTTAGGTAATTTTCAATGAAGTGAAGCAATAATTTTAGATACTTTGCTATTCTTTTACCAACTTTTGATACCATTTTAGCGTTCCAAACTGTTTGAACTCAAGAGCTTGCATCTTCCTTTATCTTATATGTGGAACGGAAGGATGCCATTTATGGAGGAAATAATTTACATTTATATGTAATTTATTTACTTATTTTTTGGATTTATTGGCTCTAAATTGAGTTCAATTCGAAAAATTAATATAATATCTGTAATACCAGTAAGTCAAGTTTATTGATTGGTTAATTTCTTGTTTGAGGTTGTTACTCACTATCTATTTGAGAAAAAGATATTACAAGAGTCATAGCCATTTGATGGTAGAGAAAAAGAAATTATTTTTGTGATTTTTTTTAATGTGTCATCACATATATTTCAAAACAATTATTTAATAATGTCAAATTCATGCTAATGAGTTCTATATCAATTGATTTAGACTAAAATATTTTAAATATTTCAAATATGATTCTGACAATATTAATAATTAATTTTTAACTAACTTTATGAATGAAACTTATATTTATATTTATAGTGTCACACATTCATAAATAGAAAATCAAATGTATTTTTTTTTTCTATTAACACTGAGAAACAACTAAGAGCCATAAATTTTATGAGGGCAGACTGTTAACCACTTACAATGTTGGGTAGCTTTTAACAACTAATAGCCATAAATTTTATGGGGGCAAACTAATAACCACTCACAATTTGAGGTAAGGTGCTCTTGTTTTTTATTTGAATTGCAAGCATATTTCTCCAATTGATGAGGAACCACACAAGTTAATTGTGGCTCAAACCCAATTTCAAAAAACAAAAGCTTAATTTTTAATTAATATTTGAACTTGACAGTAGCCTACAATTGTAGTACTCTCCACAAGACGTACTATACTTATGTGGTTGTTGTTATTTGACTTGAGCAATATTCTTAAGTAACAGTCATTATCAATTAATTCAAATTGCATTAAACCTTATCAATCAAAGCTTTATTATTACCTTTTTACGGAATTTCACATGAATGTCCTAATATCACTCGCTCAATGATAATTAGATTAAGTACAAATTGTGCATAAATTTTGTGCTTCATTGATTGA
>CATIWO010241212.1:0-11681 GCA_949673435.1 Macaranga tanarius | reverse complement strand
ACATCACTTAAATGATGATAGTTCCCTGCCAACTAATCACAGTACTTATTGATGTATACTTTAATGGTGTGGGGATTGTAATGGTGGTTCGTGAATGGTGACAAACATATGTTAGTTAGCTTGACATGATAGAGTCACAATATAAATACGGCAATACTATTACTACAATAATTGGAGCGATTTATGACTTAAAAATAAATTTATTTATTACAAATAAAACAATATGATCCTTTATCTATTTAAAATTTAAATTTTAGTTTTATTTTATAAGCTACTTAATTGTAGCATTATTTTTTTTAATAAAAGATTATATCCTTTTAGATAAAAAATACTAATAAGTTTTCTATCTAATAATAGAAAAAAAAACTTTCTTGTTATTTATTTTTAATGTGGAATTTGACATTTTTTTATTTTATATTTATATTTTTTAATTAACTACAATTTTATTTTTGTCGCTAAAATTATATATATTTAACTATAAATTTATTTATTTTTGTGGCTAATAACACTTATTGGCCATAATATCAATCTACGAGGTAAATTTCTAAACAACTAGAAATTTAATTTTTTAGCTAACTTTTTCAGTTAGTTATGAATTGAATATTTGTGGCTAAAATTCTAAATAACTAGTTACAAATTTATTTGTTTTTACAAATGTCAAAATATCATTTTATTTTATTTTTTTAGGAAAAGCCACAAAGGGCACTGCATTAAATAGAAGCAGAATCATTCATATAAATAAGGAGGATAGAGTCAGGGCTTCCTCCATTACAAATACTTGACATATCCCACTTAGCATGAGCTGCGTTATTACAATATCTGGGAACAAAAGAGAAACACACTACACTAAAGGACTCAGCTAACTGAAGAATGTCTTCAACGATAGCCCCTTCAGGGGACGAAGGGGCTAAAGCACTATTTAACATATGAATAGCAGTTTAGGAATCGCTTTCAACAATAAAAGATTTTAGCTGACAATCCACAACAACAGATAAACCATAGAAGAAGGCCATCAGAATTACGCACAATGCATCCTAGACTGATCCTATTATCGCCAATTGAAATTCCATCATCTACATTTAGCTTTAAGTCATATGGCTCAGAAGGAATCCAGCAAGATGTCCTGGTCTAATTAGTTATCGAGTGGCTAGGCCGAGCTTGAAGAAAATAATCTAAAAAATGCAGAGTATTAGAAGAGACTACCATTGGATCAGTATCAATTTGATTAAATTTCAAAGTGATGATACACAAAATATCAGACTAATCAGAGAAGGCCACGTGGAAAAGAAAATCGAGAATTAATATGATGGGGCCCATCCTATCCTTTGACTCATCAACTGTACTACACAGGCTTTTATCCGAGTGGCTGCCACTCAGGAATCCCTGCTCTGCCACTCAGGAATCTCCACTCAGGAAACTTGCAAACTATCTTTCCTCTGCATGGTATTAAATATAGCCGTCAGTCACCATCACCACTCTGATGCCACCAACCACCCAAACTTCGAGACACTCAAGTATCCTAGTGAGGGCACTGTAGCTTCATAGGTAGTAGACTCTTATCTCTTCCTCTCTCCAGTACATTCCCTTGCCTATAAAAGGAATGAGCTACAGGAATAAGGTACTTCTTCTTCCTCTCTTATTTTTTTCACTTCTTCTTGACTCTGAATATAGCAAACCTAAAAATAAGACTCACCAAAACAACTTCATTTTCTCTATTCTTAATTCCTTTCTTTGCTTGATTTACGATCTTCTCTGCTAAGTGATCTCACTGACTTAATCGTCGGAGGGGGCATGGGAATCCTCGGGCCCTAAGTTAACCCTTGCTGACTTTTGCAGGTATTGACAGCTTAGTTGGAGCTGAGACCTTGGTGCATCCCACATCAAAATGGCGCCGTCTGTGGGAAAATGAAGTTGTTATTGATTTGAAAACTGCCATTCTACGTTCTCTTATTTTGTAAAGTCTGTGGAAAAATCGAGCTTGGTTATGCGAACGTCAGCCATTATTTCGCTCGCTTATAAAGAAAAATGGTTGGATCTAGCGCCTCTATTGGGAGAATTGGGGAAGTGAAAGAGAGAAGGGGAATAAGGAGAGCTTCAGGCTCAAGCTCTAGAGCCCCACGCCCTGTGGAGGTGGATGCTGGGTTCTTAAGGGAGTTGATGGATAAGGTGGACCGTATTGAAAGCATACAAAGGAGGTGGGAAAAAGGGAAAGCTAAAACTACAGAGCCTCGTGTGCCCACACCCAATGTAGTAAGGAGAAGATTGCCCTTGCGTGAAGATGAAGGGACTGACGAAACTGATCCTCGAACTTTAGCACAATCGCGTCCCCTCTAGGGTAAGGACAGGTATCACCCTGAGTCGAGTAATGTGAGATGTAGGATAGAGGAACCCATTGAAAGGGAACCAATACAAAGCAGGAAGGATGCTGAACTCCAAGCACCAAGGAGATGGGGTGAAGGACGATCCCATTCCGTGAGCGGAGGCATTTGAGAAACCAAAGAGGGAGGTACGCCTCAGAATCCCTTACAGAACCTGCTAGGCATCAGAGCCAGAAAGAGAAAAGTACATCTCATTCTCAATCCCATTTCAGTAGGCTGGAAAAGGATTTCAAGGAATTTCTTTAATGGAGAGAGCGGAGACAAGATAAGGGTAAATTACCCAGCCAGGTAGTTAACATGCAGTCGCCCTTCTCAAAGGAGATTCAAAATTAGCCTATTCCTTCTAGGTTTAAATTGCTAACACTGACTACCTACAATAGGTCAGTGAGTCCCAAGGATCACATTATAAAGTTCAAGACGATAGTGGAGCTTTACACTCACTCGGATGTAATCTTATGCAAAATATTCCCCACTACCTTTGTGGATGCAGCTCAGACTTAGTTTAACAACTTGGCCCCTGGCATAATTCATACTTTTTTTTATTTTAGTAAATATTTTGTCAACAGGTTTATATCCAGCATCCCCGTACAGAGGAAAACTTCCTATTTGGAGACAATTATTCAGAACAGAGGAGAAAGCCTGAGAGATTATGTAGCAAGATTCAATATGGAGACATTGAAGATACTTAACCTAGAACATTCCAAGGTAATTGAGGCAATTATGAAGGGCACCAACAACCCTCCATTCTTCAATTCCTTGTCAAAGAATAAGCCAGCTGACCTGACCTCACTTATGGACAGAGTAGAAAAATACATACGACAGGATGATGCCTTTCGTATTAGCAGGTTTGCGCTCAAGCGCAAGGAGGAATTTGATGATTCCTCTCCTCCTAAGAAGGCCAAAAGAAGTTATAATCCACCGATCTAGAAACCTGCCTCAAGGTTCTCCAGAGAACCTCTTACTCCCCTTAGAAAGGAAAATATAACTCCCCTCAGCACTACTCGGCAAGAGGTCCTAATGGCTATTAGGGATAAAAAGTATGTCAGGTGGCCGAAAGATATGCCTTCAAACCCTAAGAATCATGATCAAAGCAAATATTGCCACTTTTACAGGTCTGTAGGATACAATACCAATGAATATCACCAGCTAATAATGGAAATTGAAAGGTTCATAAAGGAGGGACATTTGAGGAGTTTTGTAAGAAAAGATGATAGGCTCTCTAAATTGGTGGGAGTAGAAGAGATTATTCCTCCCAGGTAGTCAAAAGATAAACAGCCAATGCTCCTCACCAACACTAGGGCCAGAGGTATAATCTACTCTATCATTAGCGAAGATCATGTCAAACCACGGTAAAGAATTAGCCTCAGAAGAAAGGAACTGAAGTCGAGAAAGGAACCCCCTCCGTACTTGCCTAATTACTTTTGGCCCTGAAGATGGAATTGGGGTGATGACTCCCCATGCAGATGCAATGGTTGTAATGGCCATAATTAACAACTTCAAGGTGGAGAGAGTCCTGGTGGATGATGAGAGTTCAGTTAATCTTCTCCCCTATCATGTCCTGTAGAAGATGGGTATACAGGAAAACTGTATTATACCGGCGTACTCTAAGTTGAAGGAGTTAGGAGATGTTCCCATTCTGACAGAAGGAAAAATTATCCTCCCCCTTACTT
Source organism: Macaranga tanarius (assembly GCA_949673435.1). Lineage (NCBI taxonomy): Eukaryota > Viridiplantae > Streptophyta > Magnoliopsida > Malpighiales > Euphorbiaceae > Macaranga > Macaranga tanarius. Next base: position 7,633 of record CATIWO010241212.1, on the reverse strand, counting down.
TAGGGGAGACTGACTCCAAAGGGGATATCACCAGAGGAAGGACTATGATGGCTGAATTCATTATTGCTAAAGTATTAACCGCTTATAATGCGATTGTGGGAAGGCTAGTATTATATGAGTTTTATGTGATCACTTATATTAGGTACCTGTGCATGAAAATGCCATCAAAAAATGGCCCCATCACTGTCCGAGGCAGACAATTTGAAGCAAAGTATTGCTACTCCATCTCTTTAGGATTGGTGGATACAGAGGAGGTGCTATTGATAGAACCGATGGGAATCGAAAGTAGCAAACTAGAATAGAGAACTGAACCTGTGGGGGAGTTGGAATCTATCAAACTTTCCCCATATCACCACGGTAGATGTACTTATATTAATGCTCTCCTGAAAGAAGGAGAGAAATCTCTTGTTAGAAAATTTCTCCAAGACCATAGTACGGATTTTGCTTTTAGTCCCGCAGAGCTCCCAGGAATATACCTCAATGTCATCACTCATAAGATGTTGGGTCAGATGTTAAACCTGTTCAATAGAAGAAAAAGTTTTTTCCTCCTCAGAGACAAGAAGTGATAGACCAAGAAGTAGATAAGTTAATCGAAGCTAGCTTTATAAGAGAAGTCGACTACCCCACCTGGTTAGCAAATGTGGTACTAGTAAAGAAACATAATGGAAAGTGGAGGCTCTGTGTAGATTTCACTGATCTGAATAAAGCTTTCCCTAAGGATTATTTTCCTCTGCCTTCTATCGACAAACTGGTGGACGCAACGGCTGGTTATGAATACCTGACTTCCCCAGATGCCCTTTCGAGTTACCATCAAATCTCCATAGATCTTGAAGACGAAGAGAAAACTGCCTTCATCATTGAAAAAGGAATTTATTGTTACAAGGCTATGCCTTTTGGCCGCAAGAACGCTGGAGTCACTTACTAGCATCTCATCAATAAGATTTTTAAAAGCCAATTAGGGAGAAATCTCGAGGCTTACGTGGATGATATGATTGTGAAGAGCAAGACATTTGAGCAGCACCTACAAGACTTACAGGAAATCTTTAGAGTACTGAGTCAATACAGAATGAAGTTGAACCTAGAGAAGTGCTCATTCTGTATTAAATGAGGAAAATTCTTAGGGTATATAGTGAGTGGTAAAGGAATCGAGCTAAATCCTAAGAAGGTCAGAGCTATTTTGGATATGTTGTCCCTTGCTAATGTGAAAGATATTCAAAGGCTAACAGGAAGGATAGTTGCTTTGCACAGATTTATTTCAAAGTTTGCGAAAAGATGTCTGCCCTTTTTCAAAAAGCTACAAAAAGTTTATGCCTTCGAGTGTACTGTGGAATGTGAGAAAGCCTTTAACGAGTTGAAAGAATACCTGCAATCCCTTCAAGTTTTGAGTCGCCCTACTTCAGGTGAAGATCTCTACATTTACTTATCAGCATCTAACCATGCGCTCAGTGCTGTCTTGGTTAGGGAAGAAGACAAAATATAAAAACCTATATACTATATGAGCAGAGTCTTACGTGAGTCAGAACTCAGGTATTCCCCCATAGAGAAGCTAGAATTTTCTCTACTGATTACTATGAGAAAATTTTCCATATACCTATTGGGCCATCAAAGCATTGTAAGAACTGACGTGCCTCTTAGGAAAATCCTACATCGGCCCACTAAAGCAGGAAGGATGACAATATGGTCCTTGGAGATAGGTGATTATGGTCTTAAATATGAACCTCGAAGAACTATTAAGGCACAAGCTTTAGCTAACTTCATTGCAGAATATTGTTTCAATAATGTGGAAAGTAAAAATAAAGGCGATAATCAGCAAAAGGGGACTCCAGGGCCTTTGCCAAGCTCCCCCTCAGGAGACACCTATGAATAGGACTTGTACGTGGATGGTTCTGCTTGTTCAGGAGGAGTTGGAGCATGGATAGTACTGAAAGGTCCATAGGATTTTCTGGTCAAGCACGCCCTGAAGTTTGCTTTCCCAGCTTCAAATAACACATCAGAATGTGAAGCAATTATCCGCGGCCTAGAATTGGCAGAAACTGTGGGAGTCTTAAGCTTAAAAGTGCATAGCGATTCCTAGCTCGCGATAAACCAAATTATAGGTGTATTTGAGGTGAAAGATGAGGTAATAGCTTTATACCTACGACGGGTTAAGAAAATCCTAAACAGATTCAAACAGAGGAAAATCCCTGTGTGCATTACGCAAATTCCTCGGGAGGAAAATTCCCAAGTAGATTTCCTCAGTAAGTTAGCTACGGCTATAAGGGAATTCCTATCTGGTGATACATGCATAGAGGTATTGTCTGCCCCCAGTATCCCCAAAACTAAAGAGACTTGTCCTATTTAGATCTATCCTATCCAAAATACACCCTGTTGGATGGATCCACTGATTAAATACTTGGAAGACAGATAATTGCTAGTAGACTAAAAAAAAGCTCTTAAACTATCTCTCAGAGCATTTAGATTTGTCGTTCAAAATGGTAAATTGTATAAGAGGGGATATCACATGCCGCTGCTTCGGTGTTTATCCTCTGAGGAGGCAAATTATCTCCTCAAAGAGGTACACGAGGGAGTGTGCAGTACTCATATTGGGGGAAGGGCCTTGTCCAATAAAATAATCAGACAGGGATATTTCTGGCCTACGATCGCTAAAGATGCCTCAGAATTTGTACAAAAGTGTGATGTTTGCCAAAGATTTGCCAACTCCATACACATTTCGATAAATCCCCAAATTCTTATTCTAGCCCCATGGCCATTCACACAATGGGCGATAGACATCCTGGGTCCCTTCCCTATAGCACCAGGGCAGAGGCGCTTCGTTATTCTTACAGTAGGCTATTTTACCAAATGGGTAAAGGCCGAAGCCTTAGCAATAATCACTGCCTAAAAAGCCATCAATTTCGCATGAAGGAGCATAATTTGTAGATTCGGGATACCAAAGATTATTGTGTCTGACAATGGCAAACAGTTCGATTGTGAAAAATTTAGAGATTTCACCAAAGGCCTAAAAATTGACCATCGATTTAGCTCTGTCTCACATTCCCAGACTAACGGACAAGTAGACGTATCGAACAGTACTGTCCTACAAGGACTAAAGAAACGGAAAGAAGGTGCCAAAAGTAGTTAGGCAAAAGAACTGCCAAGCATCTTATGGGCCTACAGAACTATACCAATAGCCACCATAGGGGAAACTCCTTTCTCCCTGACTTACGGAACTGAAGTCATAGTCCCCGTAGAGATTGGAATGCCTACACAAAGGGTGCAGTATTATGATTTGGACAAGAACGAAGAGGAATTGATGATCAATTTAGACCTGCTTGAAGGCCTGAGAGAAGAAGTATCAACCAAAATAGCCATACAATAAAGAAAAGCTGCTCACTACTTCAACGCCGGGGTCAAACCAAGACCCCTGAAAATAGGAGATTGGGTATTTAGGCATTTAAGAGCTACAGGCAAGAAGGAAGGACATGGTAAATTATCTCCCAACTGGGAAGGCCCCTTCAGGATTGTGGAAGTAATCAGGCACGGAACCTATCACTTAATTGACACTTTTGAGAATCTACACTTCCATGTATAGAACTCCCAACATTTGAAGAAATATTATCAGTAAGGAAACTTGTAGTTATCTTGGCCTACCTTTTGTATGTAAACCTAAGTTTCCGATCCCTCCGGACTACTTTGATATGTGAACCTACTTACTGGGGTATCTGACTCCCCTTGGCACTATATGGATTATTTTTATAATATAAATGGAGGCCTATCAGGCCCCTCTAATTATCTGTATTATCCTATATGCTTTTCTCAATTAATGGAGGTTGTCCTCCCTAGAATCTATATTATTCTATTTATTCAATCTGCCGCAGTAATTTCCTTCAACATCAACCACTACCTTGGTAATATGCTCTGTTTAAATGGAATTACTTTAATGCCAGTCGATTCAAACTAATGGAAATTCCAAGCAATTCGACTAGAAATAAAAACACTTCAAAAATCCTGAAGACTATTGGAGATTATTCCTGACATGAATATCCCTGAGAAACATCTCATGTGAGATGACCGATATCCCTAACGAAGGGAGACATGCCATGTCATGATACATCAATTTTCCCTAACAATAGGAGAACACTTCCAGAAGTGAAGTGCACCATAACATAATGCATTCAACCCATTTATGTCTCCAGAATTGAGACGAACACTATCATATCTTTCACTCCCCATAGAGTGCCTACGCAGGAATCCTCCGAATATAAATCAAGCATATGCCTAATACCCACCATTGGGAATTAAAAGAAAAATAGGAAACATTAATCAAAAAATGAAACATTGTTTAATTTCTTAAGCAAAATGAAGGTTATAATATATTAGTCGATTTAAACTACATTGTTTCCACACCCCAATCACAAAAAATAAAACAAAAACAAATAACATAAGTCTGAACATTAACCCAAATCATTCTTGGGGATAATAAAATCTACTTAGGCTTTACCCCCGGCAATCGAAGAGCCAGGTTTATCCTTAGGGGCCCCGATGACAGGCTCAAAGGATTCTCCTCAACTTCGCCGAATGCATTGGGATCACCCGCAACTTTTTTAACAGTATTAGGAACGTCTTGGAGATCTTCACTGGTCACTATACCTAGAGGGGAACTTAGGACTGACCTTTCCTGAGTATGATGGACCTCTCCCAGAGCACTTTTTGAATCCCCTCCTACAACTTTGAACTAGGAAAAGTCCTACCAGATTCCTTCAGGGGATATCTGGCTAGAACTTTTTGGATATTATAAACCTTACCTCCCCCCATAATCACCTCAAAACCTACCTTCTCCTCACTATCTAATTGGGGAATTTTCTTTGCCCCCTCAGGCATTTCCCTCAAGCTCATGTTAAAATCCCATTTCGATAAAGGCCTTATCTCCCTTTAACTTGGCCACTAGAAATTTAGACCTCTAGGACTTGTCAAGATCGGGAACATTCCCGAATATGGCTAGACCCTGGCGATTGGTGAAAGTACAAAACCCACTTAGGAGCCGTTTATGATCAAAAAAATGTCCTAAATAGATTCACAGTTGAGGAAACCCCCATTTTCTCACAGAGAATGGAGAAAGAAGAAATTAGGAGGACACCGTAAGGGGTGATGAACCTGGGACATGTAGCATAAAATTGAAAAATCTCTACATTGAAAGGGGAAGGAGGCAAATCCAACCCACATTCGATTTGCTTCACAAAGAACATCATGTTCTTATCACCCTTCTGAGCATCTACCAAATCAGTAGAGCCTTCAGGAACCCATATTCTCTTATTTTTTGAGGGAGCCCTAATGGAGATTGCCTCCTTCCCATAACCTTTACCCCCCAGCGCCCTCAGGAAATGCTTCACCATGGCATTGGACACAAATTAGGGTAAATCATACCCTCGACTCATTTTATATAAAGAAAAAAGAGTTGAATTTTAAAGGAAGTGGGAGAACATGTACCTAAGTGAGTAAGAATAAGGAAGACCAAAAAGCAAAAAAGAGGAAGATGAAGAGAATCACCACTAAATGAGAAGTGAGACAACTCACCTTTCTGTAGCCTATTTATTCCCTTTTGGCTCCAGAAATTAAACCGTTGAGAAGCAAGCTTTAATGATGGCGGTTATATTCCCCAAAACTCAAACCCCCTCTCTTTTTCTTAAACCGCCATTATGAGATAAAACATGGTAGTTAAGACATGTAATGCTCTTAAATCGTCCCTTGAAAGTCACGCCACAACTATCGCAGCAGCAGCCTCCTATTAAAGAAGACATGTACATTTCGTCACTAGAATGTAGAAGGGCGAAAAACTGTAGCACCTGCCTACTCTGTTGGATCTCCTATCAGGAATTTTCCTAAAACCGACCATACTTAGTCTCAGGACTAAAGGGGGGACTTCTGATGATACATAAAATATCAGACTAATCAGAGAAGGCCACGTAGAAGAGAAAATCGAGAATCAATATGATGGGGGGCCCATCCTATCCTTTGACTCATCAACTGTACTACATAGGCTTTTGCTCGAGTGGCTACCACTCAGGAATCTCTGCTCTACCACTCAGGAATCTCCACTCAAGAACTTGCAAACTATCTTTCCTCTGCATGGTATTAAATGCAGTCGTCACTCACTATTACCACTCTAATGCCACCAACCACCTAAACTTTGAGACACTCAAGTATCCTAGTGAGGGAACTGTAGCTTCATAGGTAGTAGACTCCTATCTCTTCTCTCTCTAGTACATTCCCTTGCCTACAAAAGGAATGAGCTACAGGAATAAGGTACTTCTTCTTCCTTTCCTACTTTCTTCACTTCTTCTTGACTCTGAATATGGCAAACCCGAAAATAAGACTCACCAAAACAACTTAATTTTCTCTATTCTTGATTCCTTTCTTTGCTTGATTTACGACCTTCTCTGCTAAGTAATCTCACTGACTTGATCGTTGGAGGGGTCATAGGAATCTCGGGGCCCTAAGTTCATCCTTGCTAACTTTTGCAGGTGTTGACAGCTTAGCTGGAGCTGAGACCTTGGTGCATCCCACATCACAAAGCATTATGACTGTTCTGAATGCTCCAACGGATCATAAACAATTGAGCTTTTAAGTGATAGTTGAGAGAACCAGTGAAGAATCGATACTGATCTAGAATGTTAGAACTCAGAGAATCAATAACCTTCAACCCCAGAATAGAGCCAAACCAAATATTCCTCACCCTTAGGCATTCGACAAAGACATGAAAATCAGTTTTAACAGCTTAGCACCTATCACATAACATGTGAACATCAATCCTTCTATGGGTTAAATTATTCTGCACAGGTAGAGAAGAAGATAACAAACACCATAAGAAGTGTTTAACTTTAGGAGGGATTTTCTGATTCTAAATAGCATTCCAGAAATATATAAAATAATTTATATTTATGTCATAGCTAAAATTTTAATTTTAACTATAAAATAATTCATATTGTAAAAAAAACTATAAAATAATTCATATTTATGATTAGTTGATATTAATAGCTACAATTTTAACTATTATAGTTAACTCTCTATGGCTAAATATACAATAAAATATTTCCATATCTTAATTGTCATAATGGACATTATCGCTTTATTATACTATTGTCACCTGTCATTAGATTAGGCAAGTTACTTACTCTGATATCAACTAACGCATTAAGCTACTATGAATAATAAGGCTAGTACGTAACTAAATTCTAACTTTATGCATGACAACTTGAGAAGGAAGGGAAGGGAAGGTTTTTTAAAGAGAATGAAAGGGAAGGGAATGAAAGGGAATAAAAATTATAGATATTATTGTATTTGGTAACTTAATAAGGGAAAAAAAAGAAAAAATAAGGAGAAATATTTAAAAAGAAAATATAATTTAAAATTATAATGTATTTTGGAGTTGAAATTTTTTAAACTCCAATTTGGGATATAATCAATTTCTCCTCCTGTAAGGAGAATGAAGGGGAACAATTCCCCTTCAATTTCCTTCTACTATCCAAATAACATATGTACTTGATTCCCTTTATATTACCTTCCCTTCCCCTTCTATTCTATTCAATCCATGCATCGTCTAAAGGAAAATAAAAAAGTTTTAAATATAAAAATTTAAACACAAATTGATAGAAGT
>CATIWO010241154.1:0-21200 GCA_949673435.1 Macaranga tanarius | reverse complement strand
TGATTTGAATTATATCATTATTTATTTTTTTTAATTTCGGAGAAGAACCGATATCCGAACCGAATTGAACCGAAATTTCTAATGTGGAGAAGAACCGATCTCCGAACCGAATTGAACCGAAATTTTTAATCTCCGAACTGTCCCGAACCGAAAATTTGGAGCAATTCTGGAGACTTAATTTTTAATTCTCCGATAATATAGAGCAATTCCGGAGAATTGCATTCTCCGAACCGAACTGGACCGTGCTCACCCCTACTTTCTAGCCCAATCAAGTTCATAATCTAATAAAATAATAAAAATTATTATTTTAAAATTCATACAAATAATATTTTATTTGACAATATAAATTAAAGTAATTTACATTAAAAACTAAAAATATTTTAATAGTTATAAAATCAAAAAAAATATAAATCAAAGAAACAATAAATTTATAAAATATTATGAATCATATATTGTAAATTGTAAAAGTTAAAAATTAATATTAAATAATTAATGCAATTTGGTTATAAAATATGTAAATTTTATTCTGATATTAAATTGACATTATTTAACTCTATAAATATAAATAGAATATTCTTAAACTTAAATTTAAGTGAGTATCAAAATATTATATTTACAATTTAAGAAAACTAAATAATCATTTTATAATTTTTCATTAATAAATATTTTATTTACAATAACAATTAATATTTGCTCTAAAATTTTAAAAATATTCTAATATTCATAAGATAATAATTAATATAAATCAAAGAAATCTCATATAATTAAAAGTGCCCTCTTTTTAGCATTTTTTAACAATTTTAATACTCACTTGTTCATCCATCATTTCATCCAACAATGATTTATTAATCATCTATTTTGTAATTTATTTGCACTAAACTAATAACATCTCATATTAAATTATTCATAATCTAATAATTTTATTTTATTAATAGTTATCAAATTATAATTATAAATAAAAAATAAAATTAATAATATTGGAGGACCATATTATATTTATAAAGTACTATGAATTCTACAATGAAAATTATAAAAATTAATTAAATAATTAATAAAAATAATTTATTGATGACTATATAAGTTGTATACATTATTCAAGTTTATACATATAAATAAAATAAACTTTACATTTTAAATTATGAAATTTTAAAAATAAATTAAATAATCATTAAAAATTATTTATGAATATATAAGTTTTATTTTACTTTTAAATATATTTTATTCAAATTTATACATGTAAATAAAATATTTTTATTTATGAATTAAAATATGTGTGCGGTGTGGTGTCTTCTATTTACGAGAATCGAGAAGTAGATTGATCATTCATGATCCCACATTAGTTGTATAATGTGTGTGTTTAGATTATATAGATTAGCACGTTTTTACAAAATTATTATGATTTTATACATAAGTGTGTTATGTTCCTGGTCCATTGTGTGTTTGTGTGTTTTATAAATTAAAAAAAAATGTGAATTTTTAAATTAAAAATATATCTGTTATCTTAATTTAAAAATAATTAGAATATATAAGTGTTTAAACAAAATACTAATATTAATTAAAAATGTCTTAAAATAATAAAGGGATATTAAAAATAAAATTATCAAAATAATAACCTACGATAATTACGAGAATTATAAATAAAATATTTTTAACTAAAAAGAGTGGAACAAAAATATAGAGATATTTAAAAAATACGAAATTTGCAAGTTGAGTTATGTGCGATATTCAATCTTTAAGTATAGGAAAGTGTAAGATTAATTTATTGGAACTAATATGGAAGGTTAAGATGTATTATTATTATTATTTTTCCAGGCTTATTTCATCCAAAGGCCACAGGAGCCTGATTAGAGATTCAAGCCAACGTTAACGCCAATGCATATTCACAAGTTTTCTCTAAATTGTAGTAAGATGATAGATAGCGCAATGTTACTTTATATCTACCGTATATGTATGAAGGGGACACGGAAAGTTACAAAACTATTTGTACGATTTATTGTAAAAAAAATTGGATAAATTTAATAATTTATTAAATTAAATTATAATTGTAATTGAATTAAATATACATTTTCTATTTTAATTAGGTCAACTTATAAAACTTGGATAATTTAATAATATATTAATTAAAATGTACAAAGGGGGACACAAAAAATTACAAAACGGTCCGTATTATGTATTATACAAAAGTCTAATAATTTAGTAATTTACCAATTTAAATTAAATTAAATTAATTATAATTATAATTGTAATTGAATTGAAACTGTATTTCCTATTATAATTAGGTTAACTTATAAAATCTGAATAATTTAGTAATATATTAATTATAATTATAATTATAATTTAAATTAAACTATATTTGTTATTTTGATTAGGTTAACTTCTATTTTATGTAATATATACTAATTAAATAGTATATTCAGTTATAATTTAAATAACATCATATCTCTTATTCTAATTAGATAAATTTTTACACAATTTTAAAATTTTTATTAAAGTTTAATGAAAAAATAATTATTATTATTTAAATATTTAAAAATAAAAAATATTAAAAAATACTAAAAAGTGATTTATAATATGTATGAAAAGAGGAAAATTAATTTAAAAATGTCAAAAAATTAAAAACTTAATGTTGAGTGAAAAAATTTATTAAAGTCTATTAAAATTAATTTAACTAATCTTGAATCATTTGATGATTAATTATGATAATAATTTAAAAATTTGTGCCTAATTTTTTTTTTAAAAAAGAAAATGTACTAAATTAAAAAAAAATTAAAAGTGATGTATAATTATTAAAAAGAAGAAAAATACTAATATTAAAAATGCTAGAATCATGATAAAAATTAATTATATTGACTAATTTTGTTAAAATTTTAATAAAATATCAGTAAAATTAGTTATTATTTTTTATTATCCAATACTTCATTATGATTATAATTTAAAAATAGTATATAGAAATATTTATAAAAAAATGAAGTATGAAAATGAAAATATTAAAAGTTGATGCTTAATTAATAAAAAATAGAAAAATTATTGTTACAATAGTATATTTAGTTCTAATCTAAATAAAATTATATTTCTTACTCTAATTAAATGAATTATTATTCGAATTAATATAATTTAAATAAATAGGATAATTTAAAATTTTTATTGAAATTTAATAAATAATAGTTACTATTAATTTAATTAAATTTTACTATTTAAATAATTAATTATAATCATAATTTAAAAATAGTATAGAAAATTTTTTTAATAGAAATAAATAATAGAATTAAAAATAATTAATTAACTAACGTGATTACTCAAAAAAGAAAAAAAAATTAATGTTAAAGATATTAAAAATTATTTTACAGCAATAATTTTATTAAAGTTTAATTAAAATAACTAAAAGTAAGTTAATTAATTTTTATTATCTAATGATTAATTATAATTATAAGATAAAAAAATAGTACATATAATTTTTAAAAAATACTAAAACTAAATTATTAAAATAAAAATACTAAAAATGTGATATATAGTAAGTGAAAAACAGAAAAATAATGTTAAAAATATTATAATTGTAATTGATAAAAATTTTATTAAAAGAATTATTCAAATTAATTTAAATAATTTTAAATTATATAATGATTAATTGTAATAGCAAATTAAAAAATAGTAAATAAAATTTTTGTGAAAAAAAAGTACTAAATTGAAAAAAAAATTAAAATGATATATAATTACTAAAAAAAGATAAATATTAATGTTATAAATGTTAAAATCATGAAAAAAAATTGATTTGTAATGACGATTATTTAAAATTTAATAATAAAATAAGTAAAATTAATTTGTTATTTTTTATTACCTAATGGTTCACTATGCTTATAATTTGAAAATAGTATATAGAATTTACTTTTAAAAAATGCAGTACTAAAATAAAAAATTATATTTAAATTGGTGTGTAATTACCAAAAAATAAAAAAATTAATGTTAAAATTGTTAAAAATACTACAAAAAAAATAATTAATTAAAATATAATAAAATAATGTATTTAAAATTTTATTTTGTATTGATTAATTATAATTTAAAAATAATATATGAAATATTTTTAGAAGAGAAAAATATTAAAGTTAAAAATATTTAAATCATATTAATTTTTTTAATTAAAATTTATTTTATAAAAACGAATCAAATAATATAAAAATAACGTACGAAGCACATGATATACTAGTGTATGTGTGTGTATATATATATATGGACATAGTTTCATACTGAAATAAAAGGGTAGGAAAAACTCCTCAACCCAAGTACATGGATAGTCTAAAGGCTAAAAGATTACAACAAACACACTAACAGCTAAAAACTTATAATCTCACTATAAAAGGGTCTATCGTAGAAGCGGCCACTTCCGGTCTAGATCAACTACAAATTTAATCTTTTAAAAATAATGATTCAGACTAAATTGGAGAATATATACATAACCAATGAGATTTTTCAATATGAAGAGGACTAGCCACAAAGGATCTAATGCCAGCAAGCCCCTTGAAGCTCTATTAACATCACATCACAACAAATTCAAAAAAAAAAAAAAAAATCCAACTAGATCTAAGATTTAAAGGAAACAAAATACCAACATAATATCAAAAGAACAAAAAAAATCAAAAGAAATATTATTTTTATGGACAAAAAAAGAGAATGAAATAAAAAGAGAGAGAAGGTGATTTTTAGCCATGAAAGTTGAAAATTGCTAAAAACCACCTCCCCTTATTAAGGTGGTATTAGAAGTAGTTTTTGTTTAGAGAGAAAGAAGAGCAAGAAAAAGGAGAGAGAAGGTTCTTCATATATATATCACAAAAAAAAGAAGTTCATTTCTCAGTCCTAAGATTAAAATACATATTTATGAATATTTATATAAAAAATAAAATTGTTATATTAAATTTTATTTAATTATAGTTATTGATATATATTACAGACATTAATACACAATAACAAATTAATAGTTGTAATTAAATAAAGATAAATTTAATTTTTTAATTTTATTTATGTAAATATACATTGATGTACAGTAGCAAATCAAAGTCCATAATAAAACAATTAAAAAATTATTTGTGATTCGACCCTAAAAGGTGCTTCTAATTGCTACTTCACAAACAGTTTCACTTCTCAAATATACTATTTATTTGAATGTATTAGTTAGAGGTGTGCATTCGGTCGGTTTTGGGTATTTTTCTGTTCAAACTGAATTAACCGAATCTAAATATTTCAGAATCAAATCGAACTGAATTAGGTTTAAAATTGAACCGAACCAAAAATTTTAAAAATATGAATTATTTTTATATTTTTATATTAAATTAGTATATATTTTTTAAAAAATATCTAGAAGTATAAAAATAAAAAATAAAAAATAGGTTAATTCGTTTAACCAAAATTTTTTGTACAAAACCGAAACAAACTAAATTTTAGTTCGGCTCAATTTTAAAAATTTTTAAAAAATAAACCGAACGGAATAGGGTCGGTTCGGTATGTTCGGAACCCATGAGGCCATGAATAGGGGTGTTTATCGGTCGGTTTTTGGGTATTTTTTTGACCGAACTGAAATAACCGAATTTAAAGAAATCATAACCGAACCGAAATTTTTGGGTTAAAAACCGAACCAAAAATTTTAAAAATATTGCTTATATTTATATTTTTATATTAAAGTTGTATATATTTTTAACAAATTATTTTTAAAAATTAAAATAAAAATTAAAAAATCAGTTATTTCGGTTAACTTAAATTTTTTATATATAAAATCAAACTAAACCGAATCAAATTTCAATTCAATTCGGTTCAAAAAATTTAAAAATCTTAAAAATACAAATCAAATCGAACCGAATAGTATCGATTCAATTTTCGGTTCAGCTATTTCGGAGGGCGTGAACACCCCTAGTACTATTAGTTGGTATAGTTTATTAGATAATCATAAACTTTATACATATTTTATTTATCGGAAAAAAATAATATTATTATTGGTTCAATTGTGTAAAATTAAAAAAGCAGTCAAAATCAACAATTGGATTAGCTTAAAGGGCCGTTTTGGTTGAAGTGCTACTTCAGTTCAGATTGCAACATTTGAAAATTTTTTTTATTATTTTTATAACTGTACCAACTAAAATTCACCGAATAATAATAATTAAAAAATAGTATCAGGATATGACAATCTATATCAATTATGTCAATATATGTACTTGTTCAAAAAAAATTATGTCAATATATGTATACAATAAAAACGCGTACAATCAACAGGCAAAAAATATTTTTCCCATTCTCAATATTTTTCCTTGGCAAAAAATAAATTTTGATATTGCACTCAGAATTATAATTAAGCTTTTTCTAAATTTAAAACATATATTTTTTTTTTGTCTGAAAAGGGGAGGAGGGTAGACTGTAGAGGGATTCGAACCCTCCCCTTCACTATTTGAACTTTGAGTTTATTACTAATTTAATTTGATCTTATTAAATTGATAAAAGTGATAAAAAATTTGTAATAATTTTTTAATTTACTATTGAGTAAAATTAATATACGAATAGTTGAATTATATATTAAAAAAACTCTATCAATTATATTTAGTGTTCTTAATAATTTTTATCAAAATGTACTTGGCTATTCAATAAATGAAAATTTGATATCTTTCCCTTAAAAAACTCATTAATTTAATATTTTTAAATATACAACAATTATACTGAAATAAAATATCACTTAAACAAAAATATTTTTACCGGAAGCTTTTTTTTTTTTTTTCAAATCTAAAGTATAGTGAGAGGCATATACCTACTCTCATAAATAATTGAGGCACCGTACGCCCGCCAAGTTCTCATAGTGGCATTTGAGGGACTTAAGATCGAGTCTTGCTTTTCCTATTGTCATGTAATTAAAAAAAAATTAATTTAACCACCATTATTGGTATGTTTAACTTTTTAAAAAAGCTTTCTAAAAAACTTTTTTAAAAAAAAAATTAGAAAAAAAACTATACATTCTCAATTATTCCATTAACATAATGAAAAAAAAAATGTAACACATTTATTGACAAATACTATGGTATAAATGAATCGAGATAATTAATGAGTTATTTGAGATGGACTCAAAAAATACTCAAAATTAACCGAGTTGAACACGAATTACTCGAATAGCTTAACGAGCGGAATTTAAGTTTTGAATTACTCAACTTGAGCAGTTCGCGATAATAATCCAACTTAACTTTAAAACTGAAGTGTGTGTGTATATAAATATATGGAGGGTGGCAATTGAACATTTGGCCTCACAAATATTATATATATATTTTTTTTATAAACCACCAGAATTTATTGGACTTTAACTAATTTAGTTCGACTTGAGTAGAGTTACGAGACGATAAAGGTCACCCAACAATTATTTAATATGATTGCATTTACTAAATATTTGAACTCAAAATTTTAGCTTAAACGAGAACAACTCTCTGTTATTTGATCCCAACAGTTGCTTATCAAGTGTTATACTACTTTAACTACGTACTAAGCCAATTAATATTTCTATTAACTATATCCATTGTTATTATATTTAATATAGTATAAAGTTTAAAAATAATATTATATATTTTTATTTTGTAAATTAATTATTATTTTATTATATAAATATTATAATATGAAATTATATTTTAGTATAAATATTAATCATAATAATAAAATATAAAAAATTAAAATTAAGCTCAATTAAGCTCCACCTAGAACTCCTTTATTTAGACTTGAGCTCAAATTCAAATTCCTCAATATTCAACTAAACTTGGCTCATTAAGGCTGACTAGTATAATGGAGTTCTCGGGGGTTAGGAATTTTTATCTGATCAGCCATCAAAGGTTGCTGCACATATTTTGAAGTCAGTAAGAATACCATTTTCGCTATGTTCCTAATACATGATGATTTTGGTCTAATAAGCTCCTCTTTTACAATATCATTAGTTTCGTGTTTAAGTCAACGGCCACTACGTGAGACATCTCTGAAAAATAACGGCTAGCCATTTTTATCCTCAAAGTTATTTCAATTTTCAAAAACAAAAATAAATACATAAATGTTGCGGGGATGGACTTTTTTTTTTTTGGCTTATTAAAAATTTGACACATTTTATTAGTCTCCCAACCTTAATTTATAAATTGATCATTTTCATATTTCAACTTATTAAAATTATGACTCATAAATAATATATTTTAATAAGTTAAAGAAAAAAAAACTATTTAAACATTTCAAATAATGTTAAAACTTAAAAGTATTGATAAGTCTTATTTTTAATAAATTGAGGCGTTTAAGTGATCAATTCCTAAGTTGAAGGATAAATGGACAGAAAGTAACAAGTTTGTATGGCTGTTGATATATAAAAAAAGGCAAGTTTAAGAAGATTGAGGAAGGAAGGAATAGTATATTTTGCAGTACTTTGTACTATTAGAAACAGAAGGCTGGATATCATTAGGAGATTGAAATTTGCTTGTTATTGCGAGAAATGAAATTAAATGGTTTTATGCTGCAGGATCTTTGATGGTTATTCTTCTTATGCCATCTTATATGGAGAAACCTGTAGTGATCCCAGTCTCCCAGTATAGTCGGCCACTATTTTCTGGCTTCAAATCCTTAGACAATTTTCTTATAAAGACTTGTAAGAGTGAGGCAGCTAATATTCTACTGCTGTCATCAATTGAATGCAGGGCATTTTTTTTTCGATACTTGTGAGATTAATTTGACTCTAGTTTTGAATGAAGATTGTAGCCCGCGGAAACGTGTGATTAGGTGAGGAAGAACAGAACAAACGTTTACAAAAAAGCAAGTCTGAATAGTCTACATCTAAGGTTCTAAATACTTAGCCCAGGACCCAGGTAACGTATTCTAGACCATATATGTTTTAAAATATCAACACACATGCACCTCCACGAAGTTTCACATCACCAAAGATAACATAAAAAAAATGCCCATCTGTCCAAAGTCAAAATAAACAGCTGATTTTGTGAAATTTGTTTGTGATTCTTGTTCATCTCTATTCTTAGACGTGAACATTATGGCTACCAAGGGTAAAAGCCATATCCTTTTTCTTATCTTTTCATGCTGTTTCATGTTCATTTGTCTCTCTTATCCATTACCAGACACATTACAGCAAGGCCAACACCTCAGGGACTATGATCACTTGGTTTCAGCTGATGGGACCTTCAAGTTAGTATTCTTTAGCCCTGGCAGTTCAAGAAGCCGATATCTGGGAATATTGTACAACATAGAGAATGATAATCAAGTTTTCATTGCCAAGAAGAAGGTGGTGTGGGTCGCCAACCGAGATAATCCAATTCCTGATGCATCAGGAATTCTGGCTATAGACGACTTCGGCAAGCTGACAATCTCACATGGTGGCGGCTCAATTGCGTTAAGTTCTGTTGAAGCAGCAAGTAATGTAACTGCAACACTATTGGATTCCGGAAATTTTGTGTTGAAAGAGATGAATTCGAATGGCTCTGTAAAGCAGATGCTATGGCAAAGCTTTGACTACCCTACAGACACCCTCCTGCCTGGGATGAAACTTGGGATTGACTACAAAAATGCGCGTGCATGGTCACTCACTTCATGGATAAATGACAATACCCCAGCCAACGGATCTTTCACACTTACCATTGGCTTCGGTATTAATAGTGGCAGCATCCAGCTTGTCACATGGTGGAAAGGAAGCATTTACTGGACAAGTGGAACATGGCAAAACGACGGTTTTGAGTTTGTGCCTCAACTATCAAATGAAGGGTATCGCAATTTCAGCTTCTTCCCCCATGATGATGAATATTACTTCGCATATTCTTTGAGTAGCAAAAACGGAAGTCATAGTTTATCAAGGTATATGTTGGATTCAAGTGGTTCACTGCTAGAAATAGGAGGGACTGCTCCATTTGGTTCTTGTTCCTACACACCTAGTCGCGGCTGTGTAGCGATAAATATGCCTGATTGTAGGAGACAAAATCAACAGTTCGAGGAAAGGAAAGGAGTCATGTCTGGTGAAGGACTAAACTTGGATCAAAGTTACAACTTGAGTCATTTTGATTGTCGGCAATTGTGCCTCAGCAATTGTTCTTGTACTGCATATGCTTATACTATTGCCAATGAAACTGTCTGCGAGATATGGAGTCAAGGAATTGTCTTCAAGGAGAAAAAGGATGAAGGAAGAGTCATTTATGTCCTCAGTCAGAAGAAAGGTACATACCCAATACAAGTTTTCTTGTTTATGTTGAATGAAATCAGGAGGGGCTACAGTTCTTAGTAAGAAATCATGTTTGTTAATGCAGCAAAGAGGTGGTGGATATGGCCAGTCATAGCACTTGCAGGACTTGCAGCTTTACTTGCTGCATGTTCAGTGTGCTACTTCATGAAAAGAAGAAACAAAATAGCTGGTAATCTCCCATGATTAATTATTTTTATGACAGAAAATTAGTGATCATTATTTTTGTTTACTAATTACGCTTCTTGTTACAACTATTAAAACATGCAGCAGAGGATGAAGCAGAGGAGATATTGTTATCTGAGTTAGAAGCTAACACAACAGACTCTAGCAGAATTACAAGGTTAAATGAAGTCAAAAGAGACAGGAGAAAGAGTCATGAGCTGCATTTTTTCAGCTTTGAAAGCATAGTATCTGCAACAGATAATTTTGCAACTGCTAATAAGCTCGGTGAAGGTGGATTTGGAGCAGTTTATGAGGTGCACAGAAACAAATGTAATCAAAAGAAATCAGCTAAATATCAACTATTATATTAGACTAACTGGATATGGTTTCAGGGAAAACTACAAGATGGACAGAAAGTAGCAGTAAAAAGACTTTCTAGACATTCAGGGCAAGGACTAGCAGAATTTAAGAATGAACTTGTACTGATAGCAAAGCTGCAACATACTAATCTTGTCAAGCTTGTTGGATGCTGCATCCAGAGAGAAGAGAAGATGTTAATCTACGAATTTATGCCCAACAAAAGCTTAGATTTTTTCCTCTTTGGTTTGTGAACTCATTACTTCTCGAAATAATTTTATTTGGGGACCTTCAGTTACTTCGACATCGATCTTGCCAATAATTTTTTTTCCTGAACAGATTCTACTAAGAACTCATTGGACTGGCAAAAACGCTTCCACATCATAGAAGGCATTGCTCAAGGACTTCTATACCTTCATAAATATTCAAGGTTGAGAATAATTCATAGAGACTTGAAAGCAAGCAACATCTTGCTTGATGCTGAAATGAATCCTAAAATATCAGATTTTGGCCTGGCTAGAATATTTGGGAGGAATGAATCAGAAAAGAAAACAATAAGAGTGGTTGGAACACAGTGAGTATATAATCATATCCATGATTAAGCTTACTTTAATGGTATATGTTTGTTTGTTTAAATGCTAACATATGTTCAATCAACTTACCTTCAGTGGCTATATGGCTCCTGAGTATGCCTTAAAAGGCGTAGTTTCAACTAAAATTGATGTCTTTAGCTTCGGGGTCCTACTACTTGAGATTGTGAGCAGCAAAAAGAATAACAGCATCTATGGCTCTAATTCTCCATTCAACCTTATAGAACTTGTAAGTTTTTATTATTCAGTTTGAAATTATCTTTAAAGGGTTCATCCGAGTCCGACGCCCAAACTTCTCCTTGGAAGAGGAGCATTTTTGCAGTTGCCAATTTTACACTGTCTACTAAGTGCACAAAATGTTTCATCCATATCAGAAAATTTAACCTAGGAGTTGTTTCAGGCATGGGAGCTATGGAGTCAAGGCAAAGGCTTAGAGCTAAAGGATCCAGCTTTGGGTGAAACAGCACGCCCTCAAACTGAAGTAATTAGATGCATTCATATTGGTCTTCTATGTGTACAAGACCAGGCAACAGATAGGCCAAACATGTCAGATATTGTAACTATGCTAACAAATGAAACATTAAATCTACCTTCACCAAAACAACCAACATATTTTGTTGATAGATTTCATGAAGGAGAACCCAAGAACAATTCAAAGAATTGTTCCACAAATAATGTATCAATTACAGCAATGGAAGCTAGATAATTGCTGTATCTACTTCCTGAATTAATCCGTGTTTATTTTACTTGTATGAATATAGCATTTGAATGGGATTCTCTATCTTTTTTTTTTTTTTTTGTCTGAACATTTGGTATCCAGAGCCTACTAAACTCTGATTAATCTTGTTTAACCCATCACAAGCAAATTATAACTAATGAAGCAACAGTGATGGCTATTATATAGAATGATATAATTGTCAGCTTTGAACTACTAAAAATGATTAATAAAAAAAAAAGCTTGACTATGGTGCATATATAATAATTTAAATTATATATTTATTAAGAGGAGCTGATTCATCGCATTGTTGTTCATGATTAATGTTGCCAATCTATACTCACTTTTTTTTTTTTTTTTTTTGACCGCAGACTCGGTCTTAAGCCTTCTGTTTCTATAGTTCATTCGATAAGTCAGAAAAAGAAAATTTTTTTTTGGTCAGTTATAGAATACTAGTTGGACACTTTCAAGAGTTTATTCTCTTGTTTTCACACTTGAAAAATCAATGAAAAAGGAGGCTGGCCTTGACCAGTCAGATTGTTGCAAGTGTCATGGGTTCTGGTTGTTTGGACTATATTTTGGCACAAAAGCTTGATAAGCTAAGAAAAAACTCTCAATAGAGGAAAAGATGCATTTGAGTTCTACCCATTTTTCGTTCAGTTTCAGTTTACACTAAATTTTAGTACAATTTCAGCTACTCATTGTCCAGCAATGGTCAGTTTCTCTTGTTTCTACTACTCTTAACAAGGCTTTTTCGATCCCAGACTTCAACAATTCTGCAAGGCCGAAAGCTTAAATGTGATTAGGAACTGGTGTCAGCTGATGGGATGTTGAGGTTGAGTTTTGGACTAGTGGGTCTTGGAATGGGCAGTTTTTCCTGTTTGGTGACTTGTTTCTGAATGTTCTGTACAACTTCAGTTACATTTCCAATGAGAATGAAACAGTCTTCAAATATTCTGTAAACACAACAAAAAAAAAACTGAAATTTCACTAAATTCTGACAGATTAGTGACCAATTAATGATAGATATTGAGATTAGGCTCAGCACGGTTTCGGGGAACTCGAACTGTTCCGAAAAATCGAACCAAAAATTTCTATTGACCGTTTGACTTTCTCCGAACCGAACTGTCCCGAAAATTTTTATTAGAACGGGTCTGGAGATTTTGAATTCTCTAAACCGAGATCCGTCCTGAACCACTCCGAATTGTACCAAACCAAAAAAACCAATATCTATTAGCTGTCAGAAATAATTTAGTTAAATAGGTCTCGTTTTTAACATGAATGATTAAACAATAAAAATATATTTAATACTAATACTCTTATTCTAATTGTTTTTATTCAAGATATGTTCTTCCAATTTTTTTTTTATTTAAATTTCTCGGTCTATCATTTTTGAAGTGAATACGTTCATTGTTGTATATTATTCTCATCCAAACTTTATGCTTCCATTTAAAATTTAAATCTTTTGCCTAAATAGTTAGGTTTTTTTTTCATTTTTTTATTTTCTTAATTAATTTTGGAATCCACTTTATTGGTTAAATTATATTCACATTCAATTTTTTTTTAAAAAAAAACCATAAATTTAATTTATTAACTTTGTTTCAAAACTACCCATTCAATCCTTGAAAAAAAACACATTTTGCCTAAGGATGTACAAGTAGGGCTATAAATGAGCTGAATCGCTTGCAAATTACTCAGAGTTCGGCTTGATAAAAATTTATTCGGACTCGTATATTGAAGCTCATTTGTAAACGAGTCAAGTTCAAACTATGTAAAGCTCAGTTCATAGTTCATGAAGCTCGCGAACAAATTCAAATAAGAGCTCGCAAACCTAGTTATAAATTTAATGTATTAATAACTTAATTTTAGATATATAATATATAAATTTTTATTCATTTAAAATATTTTTAAAATATATTATTAAAAAATCATAATTTGTTAGTAAATTATTTAACAAATAAATTATTTTAATTTTTTATTAAATAATTTTAATTTATATTTTATATTTTTTAAAATTTCTTTTAGCCCTTTTAAATGTGACAGCTAATAAACATTAAACACAATAGCAAACTTAAATCGAATTCGGCTTATTTATAAAACAAACTAAGCCCGAACATGATAAGACTCTAGTAGCCACCTTGGGCCACGAGCGGCGCACGTGCAACCTTTACAGCCCGTATTTATAAGGCACCAGGTCACTGTTTCCCCCAGTTCGCGAATCACAGGCAATAAATTGCGTAATTAGGGTTAGGTCTTTTTCCATCTTTCTCCCAATTTCTCTTTCGATTCCTCCAAATCAAACCCTAACCCTAACTACCAGCCATGTCTTCCAAGCAAGGTACTTTTCTTATACCTTTAATTTGATGAAAACTTTTATTTGAACTCTGTAATTATGTTAGAGATCGTTGCTTTATTGGATTTTTTTTAATTAATTTTCTTTTGTGAATTTTAGGTGGAAAAGCAAAGCCTTTGAAGCAGCCCAAGGCTGATAAGAAGGATTACGATGAGGTATTGATTTTATTTCAATTTTGAAATAGTAATTTTTTGTAATTATTTTGGATTGTTTTTGGTTGATGGTAGGTTTTTTTATGCTGTTAAGAGATATGTAATTTTCTTGCTTAAGCTCTAGAATTTTATTTGATTTGGATTTAGATTTTGCAGAAATTCGATAATTTTTCGGATCCCTGATGATTTTTTTTTTTTTTTTTTTTTTTACTGAGGGGGTTGGATTTGTTTATCTAATGTTTCTCTAATGGAAATTCAGATGTTTTAGGAAAAATTTTGTGAATTCATGCTTGAACTAGGTCTTTGTGCTACTTGTTTGAAATTAAGTTGTTTTTTTCTCATAAGCTTAAGATTATATTGATTTTTCCTTGTTTCACATGTGTGACATGATTTATGTGGTGTGATGATGATTTCAGTCAAAGTGTTTTTGATAAATTGAAAAATTGAAATATCTTAGGAAGAATTTCATGAATTCATATTTGATGTACTGTTGATTGTAAGTCAAACTTTGTTGAGAAATTGCGATATTTTAGGAAGAAGTTCATGAATTAATATTTAATATGGTGCTGCACGCTATTTTCTTGAAATCAAATTCTGTGTTTTTTTAAAGCTTAATTCATACCTATGGCAATAATTGTAAGGCAAACTCTTTTAAGGAATTGGAGTCGTCTGTTTCTGATTTTTACTAGTGTTTATCCTGGTAGCTTTACATCTGTGCAATTAGCGCAGGGTAGTTTTTATCAAGTGGGTGTTAATTACTGTAGTGCTTTTTGCTTGGACCTTGTCAGAACACAATTATTCAATGCCTTACTTTTTGAACGTTCAAAATCTTACAATCTGTTAGTTGATTAATTTGTGTTCACTTGCGTACTGTGCAGCATGATTTGGCCAACATTCAGAAAAAGAAGGAAGAGGAGAAGGTACTTGGATTGTTAACTATGTAGCTTCTCATCTGTATAGGGTATAGATGAAAATTAACTAAAGTGATTTGTTTCACATGTTGAACAGGCACTTAAAGAGCTCAAAGCCAAGGCATCACAGAAAGGAGCTCTTGGAGGTTCTGGACTCAAGAAGAGTGGAAAGAAATGAGGGCTTTGAAAGCCAAGTCAGGAATATTATATATGATTCATGTGGAGTGATCATAGATCATATTATGTTGACATCTTTTATTGAGTGTGCTGGGCTGTTACCTTTTGCTTAATGTGTTATGGTCTGTGTTCGTGCTAGATGCTACTGAATCTTGACTTAATGTCATTATGTGAAATTCAATAAATCTTTTGTGCCAAGGTTAATTTAGTTTTGCGCCCTGTGATTCTAATTGTCTCATCTAGGGGTGTTCATGGGTTCCGAACTGACCTAACCGATCCTATTCGGTTCAGTTCGGTTTGATTTTTTAGATTTTTTGAATTTTCAGAACCGAACCAAAATTTGGTTCAGTTCGATTTTATATACAGAAATTTTGGTTAATCAAACTAACCGAATTTTTATTTTTTATTTTTTATTTTTTATTTTTTATTTTTATATTTCTAAGTATTTTTTTAAAAATATATACTAATTTAATATAAAAATACAAAAATAATTTATATTTTTTAAATGTTTGGTTTGGTTCGATCAGTTCGGTTTTTCACACATAATTTTCTAATTTTATTACTAACTGAATCGAACCAAAATTTGGTTCAGTTCGGTTTTGAATTATTTCGGTTCAGTTAGTTTGATTCGATTAAAAAAATTGAGCGAACTGACCGAATGAACACCCCTAGTCTCATCTCATATTTGATGCCTGGGCACTTATTTTTCCATAAAGTTATGTGAGATTTTCTTCCGACATTGACAAGGGTGATACACCTTAACACCTTGCGGTTTGTTTGTCGTGTGGAGGAGTTTTTTACTGTACACAGGTGTGCAGCGGACGTTTTGGTTAAGAACCGAACTGAACCGAGCCTTCAAAAATACATAACCGAACAGACCATCACTGGAAACTGAACTGAACCGAACCGGTTCAGTTCGGTCGGTTAATTAATATTATTTTTTATTTTATAATTTTTTAAAGTTTATTCTTAAATTATATAATTAAAAAAATATATTTTATTTATAATATTTTTTAATTAATATATTTTATTTAATATTTTTATAATAAATATATAATTAAATCGGTCAGTTTGGTTATTTTTAGTTTTTCAAGTTCAAAATTAAAATCGAATCGAACCAGTCTATTATGTATTATAAAAAAATTGAACCGAATTTATATATAACCAAGCTGAATCAGTTGGTTCGGTTCGTCTCGGTTAATCGGTTTATGTCATGTTTTGCTCACCCCTACACAGGATGATGATGATTCTGTCAGAATATGGGCACTATAAAATAATCCCCTAGTAAAATGTGCATGTTGGATTACATACTAAGGAATAACAATAAAAGAGCCGAGCTATGTTAAGGAATATTGAACTGCAAGTAATAAAAATTTCAATGTCATGGAATGAGGATGCGTGGTTTGTTGGAATAAGGACGCATGGTTGTTTTATTAGAAAAATGGGGTGGTTCCTGGAAGACGTTGATAATCTTAATGAATGTCACTATGATTATAATTAGTTGAGTGATCAACTGGCAAAGGCTTCTCTAAGACATAAAAGGTGATGGATAATTGGAATGGTAAAACTCTTACCATGTTAAAGAAGAAAAAAAGAAAAAATCAGTTCTACTTCGGAAGAAATTGAAGACATTAACTACCATGTTGTTTTCTAAGTTTTATTTTTTTTTAAAGTGATAAATCTACTCTAAATAAAAGAACTGTACAGAACAAAAAAGATACAATTGTACAAAAGCCATAACCAATGTACATAATAGCTCTACATTATAATCAACAGAATTTTAAATTTAAAACACAGAATTATAAAAAGACCACTTAAATTTTTAAGTGAACAAAAACACATAATTATGGTATCCATATTAACTTCATATAAGGAAATAGACCATCGGATGTTTTATTTTCACGTATATCAGACTAAAATAATGATGCCTTCTGCAAATTTATGGCTATGATGCTCATCTCAATATAGTTGGAAATTTAATAAAAAAATAATTTGGATTTTAAGTAGATTAAGTCAAAATTCTTTATTATGAATACATTTTTCATTTCAGAAAAAAAAAAAAACCTATAATAAATATATAAACTGAAAATAAATGTTTTATCAAATTCATAGATTTAGGAAAATACATGTTTATTAAGTGATACCAGCTATAAAACAAAAGAGTATAAAAAGAAAAAGTACGGAGAATTTTTTTTTTTATTTTTTTATTTTTTGCCATTTTTATGTTTTTTTTTTTTTTTTTTCCTTTGTAGGGGGAGGAGAGGGACTTGATATCAAATTCCCGTTATACCCGTAAAGATTTAACCATTAGATCAGAGCAAGACAGACAGGAGTGTGTTTTATGTTGATGTCTACGTCACAAGTTAATCAATAATTGTGCCCCTACATAAAAATGGATTTTCTAGCAGCATCAGATTCACAAAATCACTCGATGCCACATGCATAAATTAACTCCTTAGTCGACAAAACAACTTGCTTCCAAGTTTAATAATGAAATTTCCCCAGACATTGGCAATGGGTTGGGAGCTGATTTAGCTTAAAAATCCATAATGATGTCACCACTTGCCTAACAAAGACAGAGCTGTATATTCCCACCAGATCCCACTATCCTTTTCTTAAATTATGCGGGTGCAAATGGGCTGAATTGAATCAAAATTTAACCGACTCGGATTTGGTTCTTTAATAAATGAACTTAATTCGAGCTGAATTTGTTATGCCGTTTAGTATTCATGAGTTGTTTCTAAGTTTAAATGAACCTAAATAAGTTAAAAAATATTTTAAAAAATAAAATATAAATTAAAATTATTTATTAAAATTTAAAATAAATTATTTACTAAATAAATTGCTATAAAATTATAATTTTTATAATAATATATTTTTAAAATATTTAAATTAATAAAATTTTATATATTATATATCTAAATTTAAATTATTAATACACTAAAATTACAAGCCGACTTACGAACCCAATAAGATTGTTCGCAAGCTTTACAAACCGAATTTTACATAATTTGACCTCGACTCGTTTATTAAATAAACTTTAATATACGAGTTTGAACAAACTTTTTAATGAGCTGAAATTCAAGCCGCTTGTGAGCAGCTCAGCTCGGTTATACCTCTACTTAACCTTGACCTTTCTCTACTCTTTTCTTTCTTGGTAGCAATAAGCAATTAACAATTTTTTTTTTCTAAACCATCCATATTCAAACTTTATTTCATTATATTTTAACCAAATTAATTTGACTCATACAAAATTATAAGAGCCATAAATATTTACTAACAATTAATTTAATGTGAATACGTATATTACACTTGAACTTGATAGTGACAACAACTCCCTATTGGTTAACATCAACCATTGTTCATAATAACCAATTTTTTTTACCTCACCCAATATATATATATATATATATATTAAGTTTGTGGTTGCTTATTTGTTTTCTCCTTTCAATAAATCTAACTATTCGCACCTAAAACATAATCCAATAAACCTTTAACTAGGGGTGGCCACGGGCCGGTTTCGGCCCGGAACCGGCCCGGTCAAATCTGGAACCGGGATGAACCGGCCCTGAACCGAGGGTGGGACCGGTTCAGGGCTGGTTCCACCATTCTGGAACCGTGAACCGACGGTTCCGGTTCGAAACCGGCCGGTTCAGGTTCCGAACCTGCCAGTTCAGGTTCCGAACCGGCCAGTTCAGGTTCCGAACCGACCGGTTCTGGTTCATTTTATGAAAAAAAATAAATTATTTCAAAAATTCAAAAAATGCAAGTTACAACTCTTTAGTTTTCTCTTACTCGTGGTATATTTTGTTTTCTAAAATAATACAACTTTTTTACAGTGCGTAAAAACCGAACCTTGAACCGGCCTGTTTGGAACCGGCCCAGAACCGGAGTTAAGCCGATTTCGGTTCAGTTCCACCTTAAATCAAACCGTGAACCGTCGGTTCCGAACTGGAATCGGCCGGTTCATGAACGTGGCCACCCCTACCTTTAACAAGCATAAAATAACACATGAATGATTGTAGAATTTTCTATATTATTCTATCTGCCCACTATTAGTTGATAAACAGTTTTTTAAACATATACATGACAATTTAATACGTAAAAGGGTTGTAAAATATGATGACTAATTAATGAGTCATCAGTCACTAATTTTGCTATCTCTAATCAGGAATTTGAGTGCAAAACGTAATTGAAATTCCATAAGCCTTTGTTTGGTTGGAGTAATTTGGACGGAAAGGAAAAGAAAAGAAAAGAAATTTAATTTCTTACAATTCTTTTATTTGGACAATTATAAGTAGAAAGAATTGAAGAGAAAGAAAGAGAAATTACAATTCCAAATCACTCATTTTCCATCAATATAATTTCTCACAATTTTAGTGAGAAATGATGAGAATTCTATTAAAAATATGAAATTGTCTTTTTTTTATTTAATTTTGTTAATATTTTAAGGGTATAATAATAAATTTCTTTTATGTTAAAAGAGAATTCTATTTTCCTTTTTGTTGTTATCAAATATATCCAAACAATAAAAAAAAAATTATATTTTTATTCTATTCTTTTCTATTCTATTATCTTATTTAATTTTTTTTTTCCATACATTACTACTCAACCTAAAGCTTTTATGCACATTTTTCTCCTTCCATGAAAATTAGGCATGCTTGCAGTCCTCTTCTTGCTCGAGTCACTGCTTCCCGGACCATCCGTATACTTTTCAAATTTTTTTTTTTATTTAGAAGGAGAATTTTATCATGGGTCAGAAATTAAATGAAAAAAATATAATTACCATTAAGCTCGAAAAAATTCTTATCTACGTATAGATCAAATGATTAACATATTTTTTTTGTTGATGCAATAAAAAACACACATAGAATTTATGTGAAAAATTTCAATTTAAAAAACTACGGATGAGAAGAAATTAACTGAACATAAAAAAAAAAAAAAAATGTCATTAGCAGTTGTCTGAAAATTTTTAATTACCTACATTGAAATATAATTTACATATTGAATAATTAATATATTAATTATCTAATTTAAAAATACAAAATATTTTAACTATATATTAATTAATTAATTATTGATGATGGTGTATATGGGCGTACGTTAGCACTCAGTAATCATAATCTTACATCATCACGTAGTTGGAGTTCACGTGTCGCGGTGCTATTGAATACTGGAAAGCGCACGTTGTCTGTTTCCTCTTCCCAGTTTCACTTCCAACAAAATAGCAGCCGGTGGTGTTTGGTTCGGTCCTTCCTTTCCTCGTCTAAGAAACAAAGAAACTGTGTTGTCTCTCTCTGTACTTTTCACGTTCTTGATATTATTGGGTTTCTCTTCAGTCATCTTTCTTCTTCTTCTCCTCCTCTAATCAAAAACATTAATCAACTTCAAGAAGGATCAAGTGAAGAAGAGTGGCACTTGCAATTTAAACGTCTCTAAATTTTATTGCTTTTCAAGATTTGTTTCTTTGTTTCATTCTTTTTGTTAAAGATCGATTGTACATGTGCAATTTTGGTAAAAGTTGCGGTGAATAAGGAAAATTTATTTTGTATTTCCTA
>CATIWO010241152.1:0-10325 GCA_949673435.1 Macaranga tanarius | reverse complement strand
TTAGATCAATTGGCTATATATATATATACTAGTAAAAACCACGTACTTCGCACGTGAATAGAAAAATATTTAAACTCGTGATAATATATAAGTATTAAATATACAATTTGATATTATTATTATTATTATTACTACTACTACTATTACTGCTGCTGCTGCTACTACTACTATTATTATATTTAATGAAATTTTAAAAGATTAAAGTATTTTTTACTTATATTAAAGTATTATTATCATTACAAACTATACGTCAAGAATTTTTTTTATAAATGAAATGAATGCCCTTTTGCTTTGAGGTGGACATAATAGTATTTTTTACAAAATTATTATTTTGAAATATATTATACGAAAACTATTTGTGCATGTATGACATTTTTATTGAATTTTTTATTTTCATTTACTTTATTTAGAATAATTATGTATATATGTATTTTTTTTATTCAATTTCATTGCCACTTAATTGTTATATCATGACATCTTTACTAATAATTATTTGTGAACTTTATATTTTTGTTAATTAAATTAATTTTGATTATTTTTAGTAGATTTAATAAAATTTATAACTATAATTAAGTTTTAGTACATTTTAAATATTTTTAACATTAATTTTTTTAAATCACTTTTTAAAAATTTTAACTTTAATACTTTACTCTTTTAAAAAATATTTCATGTGTTGTTTTTAAAATTGTAATAGTAATAGTAATTAATCACTAGAAAATAAACATTTAATCAAATTATTTTTATTAAATTTTATTAAAATTTATGACTATAAATTATATATTTTTTTAATGTTTTTAACATTCTAGCATTCTATTTTAGAATTTATATATTCATTTTGAATATTTTAAATATTAGTACTTCATTTTTTCAAAAAAAATATGTGTACAATTTTTTAAAATATAATTATAATGAATCTTTAGATGATAAAAATAATACATTAATTTTAATTTTTTAATTAAATTTTTATAAAATAAGTCACTCTAAATTAAAATTGTTGTTGTGGTTTTAGCATTTTTACTATTAATATCTTTTTAATAATTATATATCAGTTTTTTACTATTTTTAACTTAGTACGTTTCTTTAAAAAAAATTATTTAGAATACAATTTTTAAAATTATTATCACAGTCAATTATTAAATGATTTAAACTTAGTTAAATTAAATTTGATTATTTTTTGAATAAATTAATTTTATAAATTTTGTGTAAAAATTAATTTTTTAAAATATTTTTAACTTTTTAACATTATGTTTTTGTTTTTTCTCTAACTATACATTACTTTTTTAATATCTTTCTTTTTTATATTTTTTAACTTTAATATATTTTTTTGTTAAAAAATTTATATACTATTTTTATTTTATAATTTTAATTAATAATTAGGCAATAAAAATTATCAAAATCAATTCTATTTGTTTTTATTAAACTTTAACAAAACTTTTTTTAGTTATAAATTAATTTTTAATATTTTTAACATTAAATTTCTCTTTTTTTTGAGTGATCATACATTAACTTTCTAATAATTTTTAATTTTCATAATTTTTTTATTAAAAACTTCTCTACATTATTTTTAAATTATGATTATAATTAATTATTTAAATAATAAAAAATTAATTATAGTTACTTTTTATTAAATTTCAATAAAATATCTAAAATTATTTTATTTATTTAGTTTACATTAGTCAAAATAAAAATTTACCTAATTAGATCAATTGGCTATATATATATATATATATATATATATATATATATACTAGTAAAAAATCATGTGCTTTGCACGTGAATAGAAAATTTTTTAAACTCGTGATAATATATAAGTATTAAATATACAATTTGATATTATTATTACTACTACTACTACTACTGCTGCTACTACTGCTAGTATTATATTTAATGAAATATTAAAAATTAAAGTATTTTTTTGCTTATATTAAAGTATTATTATCGTTACAAACTATACGTCAAGAATTTAAAAAAAAAAAATGAAATGAGTACCCTTTTACTTTGAGGTGGACATAATAGTATTTTTTACAAGATTATTATTTTGAAACATATTATACAAACAAAAACTATTTGTGTATGTACGATATTTTTATTGAATTTTTTATTTTTATATTTTTTTATTCAATTTCTTTACCACTTAATTGTTATATCATGACATCTTTACTAATAATTATTTGTGACCTTTATATTTTTATTAATTAAATTAATTTTGATTATTTTTAGTAGATTTTAATAAAATTTATAATTATAATTAAGTTTTAGTACATTTTAAATATTTTTAACATTAATTTTTTATTTTTTAAATCACTTTTTTAAAATTTTAACTTTAATACTTTACTCTTTTAAAAAATATTTTATGTGTTGTTTTTAAAATTGTAATAGTAATTAATCACTAGAAAATAAATATTTAATCAAATTATTTTTATTAAATTTTATTAAAATTTATGACTATAAATTATATATTTTTTAATATTTTTAACATTCTAGCATTCTATTTTAGAAATTATACATTAATTTTGAATATTTTAAATATTAGTACTTCATTTTTTCAAAAAACGTATGTACAATTTTTTAAAATATAATTATAATGAATCTTTAGATGATAAAAATAATACATTAATTTTAATTTTTTAATTAAATTTTTATAAAATAAGTCACTCTAAATTAAAATTGTTATCGTGGTTTTAGCATTTTTACTATTAATAACTTTTTAATAATTATATATCAGCTTTTTTACTATTTTTAACTTAGTATGTGTCTTTAAAAAAAATTATTTAGAATACAATTTTTAAAATTATTATCACAATCAATTATTAAATGATTTAAACTTAGTTAAATTAAATTTGATTTTTTTCTGAATAAATTAATTTTATAAAATTTGTGTAAAAATTAATTTTTTAAAATATTTTTAACTTTTTAACATTATGTTTTTTCTCTAACTATACATTACTTTTTTTAATATCTTTCTTTTTGATATTTTTTAACTTTAATATATTTTTTCTTAAAAAAATTATATACTATTTTTATTTTATAATTTTAATTAATAATTAGGCAATAAAAATTATCAAAATCAATTCTATTTATTTTTATTAAACTTTAACAAAACTTTTTTTAGTTATAAATTAATTTTTAATATTTTTAACATTAAATTTCTCTTTTTTGAGTGATCATACATTAGCTTTCTAATAATTTTTAATTTTCATAATTTTTTTATTAAAAACTTCTCTACATTATTTTTAAATTATGATTATAATTAATTATTTAAATAATAAAAAATTAATTATAGTTACTTTTTATTAAATTTCAATGAAATATCTAAAATTATTTTATTTATTTAGTCTACATTAGTCAAAATAAAAATTTACCTGATTAGAATAGGAAATACAATTTAATTTAAATTAGAACTGAATATACTTTAAGTTAACCTAATTAAAATAGAAAATACAATTTTAATTCAATTAAAATTGTAATTTTATTTAATTAAATTAATTTTAATTTTAAATTACTTAATTATCCTATTCTTTTTTTTTCTTTTGAATAATAGAAGTTAGGAAAAATTACACAAAAAACTCTAATCTTTTATAGCCCTTTCAAATTAAACTCTAACCAATTTTTTCTTACAAAAGTAACCACCAACTAAAAAAATCTTGCAAATAATATCATCCGTCAGTTTTAGTTAATCACTTTTGGGTCAGCCTCAGTTGAATGAAGCCCACAATTGCTTATTGGATTGATGATTGAACAATCCAGTAATTTTTTCTAATTATTTTAAAACAAAATTCTAAACTGTTAAGCTGTCCAAACAATTTTGTGCTGACTGAAAAATCACAAAACTCTAAACTCTAAGTGTTCTTAGGCTATCCAAATATTAAAAAAAATATATTACTTCAAAGTAATAAATAATTGTGGGGCTCCACACAACTGAGACAAACCAAAAAGTGACTATCACATCAGCTTTCTGTTAACTAAAGCAGATATATGATATTATTTATAAAATTTTTATAGTTGGTAGTTATTTTTGTAAGAAAAAATTGGTTACTTTTATAAGAAAAAATTGGTTAAAGTTTAATTTGAAAAGGTTATTGTAGGCGGCGGGGTTCAGCGCACGCTCAAGTGTTCGGCGACCACGGCACTGTGCGGGCTCAGGGCCCACTAGGAGTACAACGTTGGGCCTTTTTAAAGGGCTTTGGTTGGAGAATGGAGTCACCACCCGGATAAAACTCGGGACACACTTTACAGCAACTGGATTCCACGGAGAAAGCCCAGCAGCCGTCCTCAGAGATTGGGTCCGGAAACTGGGTATGGGCTTTTAGCGGCCCACCCGACCTTGTGATCGGCCTCCGTTTGTGTTTTATGTTTTATTATTTTTAATTATTTAATTATTTCTTGAATTACATGCAAATGGCTATTTTAATTCAAACAATTGTCAAATTTTACAATTTAGCCCAAGTTGATTAAATTAGTCCATTTCCATGTAATTTAATCGTTAAATCATACATTCACATACACAATTCTACACAAAATAACAACAATAACAAATCAAGCAACATAAATAAATAAATAAATAAAACATACAAAGAAAGGGGGGAAGGAGAAAAGAATTACATCCTTTTTCACAAAAAAATAAATAAAACAATAATAATAATAATAAAAATAATAATAATAATAATAATAATAATTCAAATTAAATTAAAATAATGGAATGATCCACTATTTATTTAATTTGTGAACTAATGGTAAATTAAATCTCCAAAAAAAAAACCTACAAAAGAAAGAATAAAATTAGCAAAACAAAAATAAAAAATTGGAAGAGAGACACTGTTACTGTAGCAAGAGGCGCCGACACTGTAGCAAGATATGAAGAGGCGCCGCCTCTTCTTGAGTGTGGGCGAGAAAAAGAAGGAAAAAAGCTAAATTAAACAAGTTTAATACTTCCCAATGATCACAGTAGAGCTAATATCAATTAGAAACAAAATATAAAATATAATAAACACTGCAAATCAAATAAAACAATAAAAAATATAAGAAGAATTGGAATTAAAAAGCAAAATCAAAGGTAAAAGAAGTTACTAAAAATAAGTTGGATATTGTTTGAAGCCCTCAGATTCTGAGTTTGAATGCCCTTTTTTTGCTTCTGGAATTCCAGATTCAAGTCTTATTCTTCTCTTTTTCTTTCTTTCTTTTTTTTTGATTAAAAGTTGCCAACCCCCCTTTCTCCTTTTCTTCTTTGAATTTTATAGAGATATCCTACCTCTAAAGTTGCCCTAAACTTCTCACCTCCTTTCCCATGAATGTGGGAGAGGAGTTACAGAATATGGGGGAATCCCACGTTCTGTCATTAATGTCCATTATAATTTTTTTTCTGCTCAGACATGAAGAGGCGCCGCCTCTTAATTATAGAGGCGTCGCCTCTTCATCATAGTGGCGTCGCCTCTATGGCTAGAGGCGCCACCTCTTTGCCATAGAGGTGGCGTCTCTGGGCTCCTGAAGCCCGTAGGCCTGATTAACGTGGGCCCAAATCTATTAGGCCATGGGGCAATCATTTTGGGCTGAACCTTTTTCTTATTGGGTCCAAACTAAAAAAAAATTAATTTAATTAAATTTTTTAAAGGAATTAGAATCTGGTTCCTTAGCAATTCGGGCTTATCTGTCATTTATCATCACTGGGCTTTTGCCTCATGGGCCGGGTCAAACCATGTGTCCACAATATCATTTTTTACTTTTTCAATATTTATATCATTTTTAAAATTTTTCACCAATAAAAATAAACTTACTTATTTAATTTTTTTTATTTTACATTAAAAGTATAAATATAAGTTTTATATAAAATAATTTTTCATATTTTAAATTAAAAATATAAATTTATATATGCATATTTAAATAATTTAAATTTTAAAAAAAATAAATAAATAAGTTAATGTTAAGATATAAAAAAATTGTAATAATACCACTGTTTTTCTTAATAATTTGAATTATACAAGTTTTATTTTAATAAAATTTATATTTTTCATAGTAAAATATTATGATTAAAAAGAACACAATAATTAAAAGATATTATGATAAAAATGTATTTTATAATTCTTAAAAAAAATTATATCTTTAATACCTTCTTTAGTTTTATTTTTTGTACAAGATTTTAATTAAATTATTGTGAATAAATTTTTATAATATTTTTTAGTAAGTAGATGATGGATATCAGATATTTGTATATTTAATTGGAAAATGGTTATCATTGTTTTTGTGTTTGATTGTGCCAAATTTTAGGTTATTTTTAGTGTGTTTTTAGGTTGATTATTGGTTAGAAATTTAGTTAATTGTGTTGGAATGTTGGTTTTTATGTTTTTCTTGTCTTTTGTAGGTAAAATGGCACTTGGAAAAAGGATGAAAGAAGGCTCAAGTCATGCTCAAGTGAAGTTTTGCTGCTGCGATCGCAACGCTCTCCAGCATCTCAACTCCAACTCATCAAGAATTATCTATAAGCAAAGAACACATAAAAACTAAAGGGTCTAGGCTAATCTAAGACCCCTCCGGTGGTTAAGTTACGAATGCCCGAATGGGATAACCCAAATGGAGTGATAAAGATAATAAGAAGAACATGAATTTTGTATATGAAAAGTAGTGTTATAGAGCTATTTAAGTTGTAGAAAAATATATAAGAAGAAAAAGAAAAAGGAGAAGAAGAACATATCCCCTTACCTTAGAGAATGAGGCTTTATATAGCCTTGAAGGTTGGTCGAAAGAAGGAATTTGATTGGTTCATTAGTCTTGCCAGCACAATGATTTTACAAGGGCAACCAAGTGGCTTTTTAAAAGAATGGACGCGTCAGAAGCTTCAGGTAGGGGTGTAAACGAGCCGATCCGAGCTTTGACTAGCTCAGGTTTGGTTCGTTTATAAACGAGCCGAGCTCGAGTCGAGCTCATTAGGCCGCTAAGTGTTCGCGAGCTGTTCACGAGCTTAAACGAGTCTAAACAAGCTAAAATTTTTTTAAAAAATATAATGTATAAATTTAAATTATTCATTAAAATAATTTAAAATAAATTATTTACTAAATGATTTATTATAAAAGTTTAATTTTTTGTAATAATATATTTTTAAAATATTTAAATAAATAAAAATTTATATATTGTATATTTCAAATTAAATTATTAATATATTAAAATTACGAGCCGGTTCGCGAGCCCTTATTCGAGCTTGTTCACGAGCTGAGCTTTGCATAGTTTGAGCTCGGCTCGTTTATTAAACGAGCTTAAATATATGAGCTCGAACGAGCTTTTAATGAGTCGAGTGCCGAGCTGCTCGCGAGCGGCTCTGTTCGTTTACACCTCTAGGTTCAGGCAGTGGTATTTAATGCTCGTTAGAAGAAAGAGAAAACATGCTTCCTAAATAGACTTTTCCCAAGTGTGATGCTCTATCTAAGATTCCTAGGTAAGATATCTGATCTAGGCATTGAGTAAGAGGTTTCATTTGGTGCATCCTAAGCAGAATGTCCCATGTAGACATAACTGTTTAACTTCAAGTGTTGAAAGGTCAAAGGATAAAAAATCATCCAACATGGCTTGTAAAACAAGGATGACGCCACATGTCAAGCTCCTATTGGTAGTGTATTTTTTATGTTCCATCATCTGTGATATTAGGTTAGGGAGAACAAGAGGATTTAAGGTTGCTGTTGCTGTTGCGATTACAGGTTTTTTAAAGTGAGCTGAAGGTGTTGCTACTGCTTTGATCACAGGTTTGGACTGGATAAAATTGGTTTTATTTAATGCTGCAATCGTAGCTTGACCTGCGATTGCAGATTACCCAATAACAGTAGCATATTGGCTTAAAAGAGGTGTATTTAGTTGGGACTTTAAGGGCAACTCGGAGGGGCTATAAAAAGGAAGCTTAAGACCTATTTTAGGGTAGATAAAGACGCTTTTGGAGGTACAAAAAATTCTAAAAAGTGATCAAGAGCAAAAGAATTAGAGGTCGAAGAGAAAAAGATCATCATACTTTGTTTTATTCTTTTTTTCTTCCTTTTCCTTGTAATTTATTTTATGGGTTTAACTTGAATATTCGTTAGATTTGATTTCAATATACTAGGCTAAATGTTTTGTTGTCAGGAATTGATTATCCGAATATAATCTAACTTATTTTTCATTTAATGAATTTATTAGTTTTTAGTATATTATGTTTATTATGCTTTATACTTGTCATTGATTAATCACCAATAGCATGTCTTTAGTTAGGGTTATATATTGAGAAATTATAATTCTAATTGAACTATAAACATGAGTTCATTTTGTTTGTCATTAGAGAATATGAGCTAAGTGAATTCTCATTGAGTGGTGTTGAATAACTTATAATTTTAATTTCTAGGCTTATGAATTGTAATGAGAATTGAATTTGTGATACCTTACTTGATAATTATGAATTTAATTAGTTGATTCTTGGGAGAGATTGATTAGTAGCATAGGAAAACTTGGGATATGTATTGCTAATAGATTTATTATATAGAATTGTTTAGTGATTGTGAGGTGATTTGATTCCTAGTAAGTTTAATCATTGATAATTTGCATTTTTACTTTTCAATTTGCTTTCATTTATATTTGTTTCTTTCCATCAATCTTAGAATTAATTAATAGCAATTTGAATTTAAGGTCTTAAATAAGTAGAATTAAGATCGATAGATGAATAGATTAATAATTTTTTAGGGGACGATCTTTACTTTTATTATACTACTTATTCAATTCCGTGCACTTGCAGATTTGCAACAACAATTATTCATATAGTTAAACATAAAAAATTATGTGCTAAAATTGTCTAGAATGCCTCAAATGATACGTAGAATTCACTAAGAAAGCCAAAAGTCTCCATGAGGATATTACAAAACATGTATATCTCCCCTTAATCAAGTAACATATAAGATCTCCTCTGTCTTATTTATTTTATTGATGTGCCCCTTTAATTAAAAAATATATTTTTATCATAATATCTTTTAATTATAGTGTTCTTTTTCATCATAATATTTTATTTTGAAAAACATAAATTTTGTTAAAAATAAAACTTGTATAAGTTAAAATATTGTGAAAAATAATAGTATTATTACAATCTTTTTTTATATCTTACCATTAACTTGTTTGTTTATTTTTAAAAATCAACTTATTTAAATATGTATATATAAATTTATATTTTTAGTTTAAAATATGAAAATTATTTTATATAAAACTTATATTTTTATTTTTAATTTAAATTATTAAAAATTAAAATAAGTAAATTTATTTTTTATCGGTAAACAAATTTTAAAAAGTGATATAAGTGTTAACAAAGTAAGAAAAAAATGGTATAAATATTAGAAATATCAACTTCAAGAACCAAAAGGAAATAATTTATGTTAAAAATTTGACAGAAGAGTTTAAAATTTTCAACTCATGAAGTACAAGAGTCTAGATATACAATATGAAATTATAGGGGACTAAAGCTAAAACCGAAAAGTTAAAGGGCCTGAAGATGGATTTTACCTAAGTAAAATAAAGACGCATATTTTATTTTGATTAGTCAAGTGTAACACTTGACTTGTGTACCACATATCCAATATAGAGTATAATACATCTGTTTTAGGCAATAATCTCCAAAAAAAATATTAGAGTTTGAACCATAGCAATAAGGTCTTTTCTACTAAATTGCACCCATTGTCCATAACATTTTAATGAAATTCCACTCTCATGCTAAACATTCAATTCACTTGAAATTTCTAAAAATTATAATTTTGATCTCAGTAAATCTCTTTTGATGTTTTTTTGGCTTGAGAAATAATTGGTGCGCTAACTTGTACCTATAGGCTTCAATTTCATTATATTAGTATTTCAGGTTGTGTAGGTATATATTGATGATATCTCAAACAGGAAAAAAAAAATAAAGGAATTTTAGTGAGACAAATAACAAATTAAATGTACAAGATAGTGGTAGGATGTGATTAAAATGTTACCGATGGTGAGTGTAAATTAGCCATTTTTTTATTTTATATTTCAACTAGTCGTAAATATGCACAATATGTGGAGTGCAGAATATAATAATTAAATAAATAAATTTAATAGAATAAAAACTAAATAAATTAAAATAAAATATATCATAAAAATTTTACTTTCTTATATTTTTGTTGCTATAATTTTCTTAACTATAATAGGATTAGTTTTGAGAATTATTAGGTTAGTACTGTAATATATATATATATATATATATATATATATATATATATATATATATATATATATATATATATATATACATTTTTAATTCGGAGAAAAACCGATATCTGAACTGAATTAAATCGAAATTTTTAATTCGGAGA
>CATIWO010241128.1:0-10660 GCA_949673435.1 Macaranga tanarius | reverse complement strand
GGAAAGGTGGATACCATGCCTAAATGGTAACAATCCCCTCTTGGAATCAAGCATGTTGAACCTCTTCAACACCTTTTCCAAGTAAAGACTTTGGGATAAACCTATTATTCTCTTCGATCTATCTCTATAGACTAGAATCCTGAGAATATAGGTAGCCTCTCCTAAGTCTTTCATCGAGAAGGTCTTAGACAACCATACTTTCACATAAGTCATCATACCGATGTCATTTCCAATCAGAAGTATGTCATCAACATACAAGACCAGGAAAGTGAGTTGCCTCCCACTAACCTTCTTGTAAACACATGGCTCATCCTCATTCTTAATCAAACCATAAGAACGGATAGCCTCATCGAAATGATGGTTCCAACTCCTTTAAGCTTGCTTTAGACCATAAATAGATCTATGAAGCTTGCACACTTTTGAGCTTTCCTCGGATTCAAAACCCTTGGGTTGCTCCATAAAAATTGCTTCCTCAACATAACCGTTAAGAAAGGCGGTCTTAACATCTAACTGGAAAACCTCATAATCATAGTGTATGGCTATAGCAAGAAGAATTTGAATAGATTTAAGCATGGCTACTGGCGAGAAGGTCTCCTTATAGTCAACCCCTTGCCTTTGACGAAACCCTTTCGCTACTAGCCTAGTTTTATAGGTTTCCATGTTCCCATCTGTGCCAATCTTTCTCTTGAAGATCCATTTGCACCCAATAGGTATGATACCTTCAGGTGGATCGACAAGTGTCCAAACTTGGTTTGCATACATGGAATCCACCTTAGTTCTCATTGCTTCAAGCCATTTTAAAGAATCCTTATCATATAAAGCCTGTTCATATGTAGTAGGATCATCATCATGAATGCTTTCTTCATGTACATGCAACTCTTGCATATTATGGAGAAAACTGTACCTCTCTGAAGGATGAGATACCCTACTAGATCTCCTAGGAGTTGGTGTGATGACATTTTCAATTAGAATAAGATCTTCGGGTTGATCAATGTTCATGTGATCAATTTGTTGGGCTTATTTAAATGACTCTTCATCTAACATTATCTTCCTTCCTTTGCCACCTTCCTCAAGAAACCTTTCTCAAGAAATATAGCATCTCTGCTTACAACAATAACTTATTCAGCAAGAAGATAAAAGCAATATCCTAAACTATCTTTAGGATATCCAACAAACCTTCCTTTAATTGATTTTACATCTAACTTGTCTGATTTCAGCTTTTTGATAAAAGCCGGGCACCCCCAAATCTTAACATGTTTAAGACTTAGTGTCTTACCATGCCATATCTCATATGGTGTAGATGTGACGGACTTGGATGGAACACGATTAAGGATATAGGAGGCCGTTTGGAGTGCAAAACCCCAAAGTGATATAGGAAGATCCGTATAGCTCATCATTGATCATACCATATCTAATAAAGTACAATTACGCCTCTTGGACACACCATACAACTGTGGTGTTCCAGATGGCATTAGTTGTGATACAATGCCATGTTCCTTAAGGAACTCAATAAACTCGGTACTTAAGTATTCACCACCTCGATTAGATTAAAGAGTTTTAATACTTTTTTCAGTTTGATTCTCTACTTTGGCCTTGAACTCCTTGAATTTGTTAAAGGATTCACTTTTGTTCTTTATAAGAAATAAGTTTCCATACTTTGATAGATCATCTATAAAGGTAATAAAGTAGTAGAAACCACCTCTAGATATTTTTTTAAATGGCCCACCTACGTCACTATGTATGATTTCCAATACTTTATTGGCTCTTTTCATTTGTCTAATAAATGGTGACCTTGTCATATTGCCTTAAAGACAAGCCTCACAAGTTGGATAGGATGCGGATTCAGAATCACTCAAGATTCCCATCTTTTCCAAATTCGTGATCCTATCCTCTGTAATATGACATAATCTTAAGTGCCAAAGATGTTTGGAATTAGTGGAATTTTTAATTAACATTGCATTCAGATTAGATTAAGGCTCAATGTTATTAGACATATTATCAATATAATATAAACCATGTATCACATAACCCATGCCAATCATTTTATTTCCAAAATAAAGTTTACATACATCTCTACCAAATAGGAATTCATAACCCATACTAGTCAAACTAGAGATAGAGATAATATTTTTAAAAGCATTGGGTACATACAATACATTATCTAATAACAAAATATGTTCAAGCAAATTAATAGAAGTGGATCCTATAGCCTTGGCCGCAATATTTGCTCCATTCCCAAGCTTTAAAGTCACTTCAGTAGGCCTCAACCTTCTCTCATTTGCTAGATCCTGCATGGATGAACAAATGTGAAAACTAGCACCGGTATCCAATGCCCATGTATTAGATGAGCTCTTAGAACATTTAGAAGTAAATAAACTAGAGAAAGTCTTACCTTCTCCATCATTGCCTTTTCCCTTAGTCTTGAGGGACTTAAGGTACTTGGGACAATTTCTCTTCCAATGTCCCTCTCATTGGCAGTGGAAACACTTTCCTTTGCCCTTTTCTTCCCTCATGGTGGCCTTGCCTTTGTTCTTGCTATGCCTCCCTCGGGCTTGACAACACTTGTCTTGCCTTTGTTCTTCTTATTACCCTTCTTCTTAGTCTTACTAGAAGAGGCAATAAGTGCAACCTCCTTCCCTTTGCAACCTTGGATGGCCTTTTGGGCCATCACAAACATGTTTAAAAGCTCCGCAAAAGTGCACTATATTTTGTTCATGTGGAAGTTGGCGATAGTTTGCCCGAACGATTTGGGGAGGGATTAGAGGATTATATCCACTTGGAGGTGGAAGTCCATTGTGAAGTCTAGACTCTTTAGCTCCTCCATTTATCTAATCATGGAGTTAGCATGAGCTCCAACATCCTATCCCTTTTTCATTTTAGCACAAAAAAGCTGTTTAGATATCTCATATCTAGCTGTCCTACTATGCTCACTAAACAACTATTGTAGGTGTAGTAGGATTTCATTTGCACTTGTGAACTTCTCATGTTGCCGATGTAACTCGGTGGTCATGGAAGCCCACATTATACAATATGCTTGCATATCGTCATCCTTCCATTTATCAAGAGTATCGTGCTCCTCTTGTGAAGCATTTTCAGGAAGGGATCACAGTAGGCTTTGCTCTATCACATAGAGTCTCTTTTCAGAAGCTAAAACAACTTTTAGATTCCCTAGCCAGTCTATAAAATTAGGGCCTATGAGCTTAATGTTATCGAGTATGATTGAGAGTGGGTTTGAAGGTCTTATATTATCAATTGGTCTGCAAAAGGTAATAAAATTGATTAGTTATATGTCATTATAATTATCATTAGATTTAGTCTTTAATTATAATGGTCTCCCACTAATTTGGTGAATCCTATACTTCTAAGTAGGAAACGGAAATCCCTTGTTGGGTGGATTTCTAGTGGGTAATGGAGTTTTTAATGGGCCACTCATTATCCCTCAGGTACAAATTGCCATTCTTGGAATAATAGTTCTTATTAATTAGACAACGCTTGTCCATCACATCTTATATGAGGTTCCATTGATCTAGCTCCTAATGTTACGGGCCTCAGGTACGCATTACCATTCTTGGCCTTTGGCATTAGTTAGGTCCATACCATTGGATCAGTGAAATGTATGGATTTGAACACTATAAACCTCAGGTACGCCTATTTGCCATTCTTGGCCTATAGTGTATCTATACACCCACAACATCTCATGCTTTATAATAACACTACATGAATCTCTTGGCCCTTATGTACACCCCTATGTATCCATAGCCGATGCACACAAGCCCAAAACCATGTATGTTATTGCTCCAATGGAGAGCCTAGACCTAAATTTGATTGGAAGGTTTTTGGGCCTTTATTATTAAGGTCTCACTTTGCACATTAGCTAATTTTACAATGTACATATCTCATACATACATTGCAAGCTAACATACATCCATCTATATACATATTATATACATATATAGCATACATCAACATACATATCTTATATATACATGGCATATGCATAATGGATGCACAAATAAGGAGTGATCATAGGCCTTTCCTAATTAAATTCTAACTCTTAGAACTATTAGACATGGGCCTAGCCCATGAAAGGCCTTCAAGCCATGAGCCTTATTGACCTCCATCTCTATGGGCTTTGCCTTCAAGCCTCCAAGGTAGAATGGGCCACCAATGAACTCTTCATGGGCCTTCAATGAACTCTTCATTTTTACATTGCATCCTTGGCATACCAAGGCAAATAAATTTACATCTTAATCTATGTAACTAACACTTAATTACATAATTATAATAATAAACTTAATCATTATTATAAATTCAAGATGTAAACTAAGTCAATGATCAACCTTGCATGAATGACAAACATATATGCACTTAAAATGCAACTATTGCATATTTTATGAATTAGCAAGTCAAATAATCATTTAATTAAATACAACATTTGCATGTCATTAGAATGATTAATTCAAGCAAAACATGTTTAAAATATTGTCCAAGATGCATCTAGAGTGTGTTTTACACAAAAGGAGGCCTTTTAAAACAATTTTTAAAAAGTTGGACAGTGCTAAACTCGGCCTGGGACACGGCCATGTCCCAGGCCGTGTTCCTTTATGTGTTTTTGGGCAGACTAGCACACGGCCAGAGACATGGCCATGTGCTAGGCTGTATTCCCACTACTGTACACTAAAAACATGCATTTTTTCAAGTCGCAACACTTGTAACAAAGGCCACAACACTTGCAACTATGCATATACTCAATTACAACATTTGTAATTCATATTTTAGCATACAAAACAACACACAAAAGAATAAAATGATCATAACTCTTGCAATCACTCACATGCTCCATATTCACAACACTTGCAAATTTTAACATATACAATTATAACTCTTACAATTATGAATCTTTTAGCATGTAAATTATGTCATAAGTGGCTCTGATACCACTTGAAGGGAATGGATAATCAAAGCAACCAAATATGTGGAATTTTAAAAATTTTTAGAAGCATGCAACACTTGCATCAAGTTTGCATCCATCCATGCCCCAAGAACTAAATCATATGCACTTATACAACTAATCATGCATCATGGACATTATTTTATTAACAAACAAAGTATCCATGTAATCAAATTACAAGTTCTACATACTAAGAGCTAAATAACACTTACAATACTCCTTAGTATGTAGAACGCTCGAAAAGCTTTGGTTATTGAATCTACTAGCTCCGAGTTTCCCAAACATAAAACCTTTAGCTCGAGACACATAGATTGCACTTGGTTGATCTTCGAGATTGATGAAGCTCCACCACACAAGCCTGTCTTGTTAAGACCCAAGAGCTTATAAAAGCTACTTTAATCTTGAACTATGGAACTTAGTGTTTTCCTCTCAAGGATGATGGTGTAGAGAGATATCACAACTCTTGTGATGTAGAAAAGTTCACTCTTTAAACTAAAGAAGAAGAAGACTCTCTTTTCTTTTCCCTTTCGTTTAGTTAGAGTAACTAACTTCTCTCTCACTTGCTATTGCCGAAATTTTCAGCTTATAAAAGGTGTTGTCTCCAACTTTTCTTGTTAATTAAAT
This sequence comes from Macaranga tanarius, assembly GCA_949673435.1. Taxonomy (NCBI): domain Eukaryota; kingdom Viridiplantae; phylum Streptophyta; class Magnoliopsida; order Malpighiales; family Euphorbiaceae; genus Macaranga; species Macaranga tanarius. Next base: position 5,085 of record CATIWO010241128.1, on the reverse strand, counting down.
AAGCCATTGGTTATATAGATATCCTTATCCCTATTCTAATTCCATTAACACTTAATGGGCTTGGGCTTAGAATATGGGCTTCTCTACACTTAGAAATGGCCTAATCCAATCCAAACAATTAACGGGCTAGATTAAACTCTTTAATCAAAACCCAATCTATATAAATAACAAGTGGACTAGTTCAAACTCTTTAAACCAAGTCCAATACCTATGGTCCATCACATAGACCAAGTCCATCATCTATAAGACACATAGTCAATCTCATTGCCTATGTCCATATATATATAGGCTAATATTAATTTAATCTTTAGCTTAATATCTCATATTAAATTAAGCCTAAATTAATATTTGTTTAAATGCAATAAAGTTCCAGTCTTTGAATTCGGATTTCGGGATATGCTAGATCTCCGCATATGCGTAAATCTAATTTAATTAATTTAATTAATTAATTAAACTCTTTAATTAATAATCAAATTAATGTTAATCATCCCAAGTGCAACCCTTATGTGTGTGACTTACTAGGTTCAAGTTTAAATGGCAATGAGAAATGATATTAACACTTAATATCATGAAAACACCTTTATATATTGAATGTAAAAATCCCAGTGTATTACATTCAATTCCCATAAGTAGTGAGTGACCCTCAGCATAGATATCACGACTACCCAATTAGAAATGAATGCTATATGTAGATTCTCAAGAACCAAAGAACATAATTACCGTGCACTACATATCCCTTCATTACAAGATCCCGATATTGGCTAGAGTCAAGGTTTAGTCAAACTCTAATTGCTTCTATCATATGACCTCATCTTAAGTTCAATTATTGATAAAATACAACTACTACTAGAAACTCTTTTCTAGCACCGAAACTCTTTTCGGGTAAGTAGAGTTTGACATGGCTAGGTACTTATTCATTAATAATAACTTAGATAACATAGGATCTTATCCTAGTTCACTCCAGGTAATGAATTCCATATTAACCGATCACTTATCCCTATATATAACCAACTAGAGCCACCACATGCTATATACCCGTACATGGCTTGCATAGGTATGTAAGCAGTAACAAACTCTAACCAACTATATATGGATGACTGTGTCACCTCAGGTCAAAGGACCATATGCACAATTATGTCCAAGTTTGTGATTGTTGACTAAAATGAATTCCCAAGCAATCATAAATCTTGTGTCACTGTTTGATCCACTCATCACATGAGTATCCACATGTTTATTCTGATAACTCATATCAAGTAGCATGAGACTCACTACCTCCCACTATCAGTATCACATCCCGATTAAAGAAAATAGACAGAGGTGATAGTCTAGGGATTAATACTACCTTTATATTAATCCACTAACTATGAACATTTATAGTATATGTACTAAATGAGTTTATCACTTATATTATCAACTCTCGATAATAAACTCATTTAATATAATACTAAAGGTAAATATTCAAATAAATAAACACTTTATCTAAAAGAATATTTTATTGCCAAAGGGATTAATATACAATGTTTACATATAAAAATGGCCCTAATGCACATCTATACTAACAGCTGTACTCGGAATGGATGGATTAAGCCATTACTGAGCCAATGTGAATCGCTTTGCTAGGCATGTGGAGTTGGAAGGAGAAGGTGGAAGAAAAATAATATTTGTTAGAGAAGAAAGGAAGACTCCTATCAAGATTATTTCAATGATGAAAGTCAAAAAATATCTTAAAAAGGGGTACGAAGCATATTTAGCTTATGTAGTAGAAGATAGGAAAACATGTGTGAAATTGAAAGAGCTATAGGTGGTGAACAAGTTCGAGGACGTGTTTCCTGAAGATTTTCTAGAACTGCCACCAAAGAGAGAGATTGAGTTTGAAATCAAACTCATATATGGAATAGCTCCCATATCGCAGATGCCATACCGGATGGCTCTGGTGGAGTTGAAGGAACTAAAGGTGCAACTGTAGGAACTACTGGATAAAGGGATTTATCTGACCGAGCTTTTCACCTTGGGGTGCACCCATGTTATTCATCAAGAAGAAGGATGGATCTCTTTGGCTGTGTATAGATTATAGACAGTTGAAGAAGGTCACAATTCGAAATAAATATCCTTTCCTAGGATAGAAGATTTATTTGATTAATTGCAAGGGGTGAAAGTGTTTTCGAAGATCGATTTACGCTCTGGTTATCACCAATTGAGGATTAAGGAATCTGATGTGACAAAGACTAATTTCAGAATGAGGTATGGACAATACAATTTCCTAGTAATGCCGTTCAGACTCACAATTGCAACAATTGCATTTATGGACCTAATGAATCGTGTATTCAAACCGTATCTAGTTAAGTTCGTGATCGTGTTCATTGACGACATTCTGATATACTCGAAGTCACGGGAGGAGCATGAAGAACATCTGAAGATGATATTAGAAATATTGAGGACTAAATAACTATACGTGAAGTTCAGTAAATGTGAATTCTGATTAGATAAGGTTACATTTCTTGGACACAGAATATCGGCTGAAGGAGTGTATGTGGACCTTAGTAAAATTGCAGTGATTGTAAATTGGAAGCCACCAAGAAATGGAATGGAGATACGAAGTTTCTTAGGTTTAGCAGGCTACTACCGATGGTTTGTGCAGGATTTCTCAATTATTGCATCACTATTAATAAAATTATTGAGGAAGAATGTGAGATTCAAAAGGGACTTGAACTGTCAACGAAGCTTTGAAATCTTAAAGGAGAAATTGGTCACTGCGCCAATATTAATGTTACCCATTGAAGGTGGTCATTATGTGGTATATAGTGATGCTTTAAAGTAAGGACTTGGTTGCATATTGATGTAGAATGGAAGGGTCATGGCATATGCATTCAGTCAACTAAGGCCGCTTGAGCAAAAATATCCCACACATGACTTGGAATTGGCAGCAGTGATATTCGCATTAAAGATATGAAGACATTACCTGTACGGAGTTACCTGCTAGATATTCAAGGACCATAAGAGCCTGAAATATGTCCTAACTCAGAAGGAGTTAAACCTAAGACAGAGATGTCGGGTAGAGCTATTGAAGGACTATAATTGCATAATTGAGTATCATCCAGGAAAAACTAATGTGCTCGTGGATGCGCTGAGCCAGAAATTGGGTGGCAGTTTATACCATATTCGTACATTAACGATGCCATTATTGAAGGATGAAGTTCATGCAACAATTAAAACATGCAAAATTTTAAAACTTTTGATTGCATGTAACTCTTTCATCATACATAAACCACATCCATGCCTATAAATCATATCACATGGCAAATACATATCTAAACATGCATCAAGGACAACATTTTATCAACCAACAACTAAGTTATGTCATTAAAGAATAAGACCTATCAACTAAAAGTTTGGTAACACTTACAAAACTCCTTAGTTGGTAGCATGCTTGACAAGCTTTGGTTGATGTTGATCTATAAGCTCTAAGCTCCCCAAATGTGAAGCCTCTAACTTAAAACACATAAGTTGCACAAGGAAGATCTTCAAGGTTGCTGGAGCACTTCCCACAAGCCTCTCTTCTTTGACCCAAGAGCTTGTTAGAACTTCTTCAAGCTTAAATATGTAGGAACTAGTATGCAATCTCTAATGGATGTAAGTGATGGATGTGCATTTGTACAACACTTGTACAACAATGGCTTTCATTTGAGAATACACAACACTTGTGTTATTTTTAATTCTCTACACTTGAAAAAGAAGGTATAATATGACATCAACCTTTTCTCTTTTTTGTAATAATTTTCAAATCTCTCTCAAATGTGCATTAGGAGTGTTACGTTATCTCTACACTCTCTATTAACTTAAATAAAAACCAATTTAATAATAACTTGAGTGTCTCAAACTCAAGCCGCATACATTGTCAGAGCTTGAGTGTCTCACACTCAAACTACATGCACTTGATAGATTAAGTGTCTCACACTCAATCTATATGCATGGCTTTGCTTTTTGAGTTAGTGGGTATTGTTTAGTTTGGGTGTTGTTTGGTTACATGGATAACCTTAGCCTTTGACTTTATTAACCCTTAATGAGTTGGGCTAAGGTTATGGGCATATAGGCTTCTCTAACACTTAGATAAGGCCCACTCCATACTAAATAAGACTGTTAGTATAGATGTACCCTAGGGCCATTTTGTATGTAAACATTGCATATTAATCCCTTTGGCAATAATATATTCTTTTAGATAAAGTGTTTATTTATTTGAATATTTACCTTTAGTATTATATTAAATGAGTTTATTATCAAGAGTTGATAATATGAGTGACAAAATCATTTAGTACATATACTATGAATGTTCATAGTTGGTGGATTAATATAAAGGTAGTATTAATCCCTAGACTATCACCTCTATCTATTTTCCTTGATCGGTATGTGATACTGATAGTAGGAGGTAGTGAGTCTCATACTACTTGATATGAGATATCAGAATGGACATGTGGATACTCATGTGATGAGTGGATCGAACAGTGACACAAGATTTGTGATTGCTTGGGAATTCACTTTAATCAACAATCACAATCTTGGACATAATTGTGCATATGGTCCTTTGACCTGAGGCAACACGGTCATCCACATATGGTTGATTAGAGTTTGTTACCACTTACATACCTATGCTAGCCATGTATGGGTATATGGTGTGTGGTGGCTCTAGTTCGTTATATGTAGGGATGAGTGATAAGCCAAGATGGAATTCATTACCGGGAGTGAACCGGGATAAGATCTTATACTATCTACGTTATTTTTAATGAATAAGTACCTGGCCAGGTCAAACTCAACTTACCCGAAAAGATTTTTGGTGCTAGAAAAGAGTTTCTAGTAGTAGTCATGTTTTTATCAAGAATTGAACTTAAGATGAGGTCATATGATTGAGACAATTAGAGTTTGACTAAACCTTAACTCTAGCCAATATCGGGATCTTGTAATGAAGAGACATTTAGTGTACGGTAATTGTGTTCTTTGGTTCATGTGAATCTACATATAGCATTCATCTCTAATTGGGTAGTCGTGATATCTATGCTGGGGGTCACTCACGACTTATGGGAACTGAATGTA
>CATIWO010241089.1:0-13047 GCA_949673435.1 Macaranga tanarius | reverse complement strand
GACTATGAACATTTATAGCATATGTACCAAATGAGTTTGTCACTCATATTATCAACTCTTGATAATAAACTCATTTAACATAATACTAAGGGTAAATACTCAAATAAACAAACACTTTGATTTAAATGAATATTTTATTACTGAAGGGATAAATATACAATGTCTACATACAATAATGGCCCTAGGGCACATCTATACTAACAATTATTACATTTTTTAATGAAAAAATTTATATTAATAATATATATAATAGAATAATAGTAACAACATTATAGCTATTAAAAAAATATATTATGTTACAATTTTATCATTGAAGATGAATTTAAATTTTTCAACATAAATTATATTATAACATTTTGAAATGATATTTACATTTACTAATTTAATGTTTATTTTTTTTATTTAAAAGAAGATTTATTATTTTATATTACATGTTAAATTTGTATGTCCAATAATAATAAATTAGGTCTCGACGCGGAAAATTTAAAATTGCCAGACATATTTCAATAAAAATTTTTAAAATAATTTAATTTAAAAAAAGTCCAATGTTCAATAATGGAAAATTTTCATGCTTGCTTGAGGGGGAGGTTCGAATCCCCCTCCCCACTTTCTCAAAAAGTGGTTCAACTAATACCCTTTCCGTGTGGGGTCTAAACACTGGATAGCCTATTCCGTGTAGAAACACCGAATATCCATGGTAGTAGGGCGGGATTTAGTCCCCCTTCCCCCGCTCTCCCGGGAGCCCTCAGGGCTAAATTTGATAAAAAAAAAAAAAAAAATGGAAAATTTTCAATTCTGTAACACATTATCGTACAGTTTAATCTCCTGTTCAAGTTGAAAAATGTTGATATTTAGTGAAAAAAGGGAAGTCAGCGGAGAAGGTATGAAAAATTGACCAGTTCTTCAGTCCAATCTGGTAGTTCAAGCGCAGACGTCTACACTTTTTTTTTTTCCAACCTTTTGCATGCGTCCTTTTTCCGTCTCTCATTTCAATCTGTTCTGATTGATTTTTGTATAATAAATAAATAACAATAATATAATGATGTTAAGATTGTGCAACACTGCCTTATTGGTCAAAAACAAAGAAGAATTTTGCCGTCTTCCTCAATTAATATTTTAGCTTTTTTTTTTTTTTTTTGCGCGGATACCTTGCATTGGACTTTCTGCCTTCCTTCTTTTCTCTTCCATTATACTGCTTCTTCGTCTGCCTTTGTTTTGCATTTGGCTGATTAATTCAGTGATTGTTTGTTTAATTTTCATAAGAGAATCGCAGTTGGCGGGCTTTTGCGTTGACCTCAAAATCGGAATCAGAACCAGTTTGTGATAAGCATGGGAGCGATGTGTACGAAGGATTTAGATGCTAACAAGAGACCACCTGCAGTAAACAGGTATTCGAATGGTCATGTTGATTCAAATACTGATAACAACGATCAGAAGAATAAGAAGAAGAAAGGATTGCAAGAATACGAGGCGAATAAACAGTCAAATATTTTGGATACGCAAGTAGAGGTGAAGGAAAGCGTAGACAAGCGGCCACAAGAAGAATCGTTTTCGTTGGATGATTTTTATGATGGAATTCCCCGCTATCCTCCATGTCTCAAGTCAAGATCTTTGCGCTCTAGGCAGTCTGCTGTTTCCAGGGTAATTCTCTCCTATTTACTGCCATATCTTACCATTTACTTATCATATTATATATGTATACTCTGTAGCTGACGGTTACAATTTCCTTCTCCTTTTTGCAATGCCTAAATGGGAATTTTTAATTTTATATCTGTGTTCTAAATTCATTGCAATTCTCTCCAACCTTTTTTTTTAAGCAACTCTCTCCAACTGTAGAGATCAATAAAATTCATTGCAATTCTATCCAACCAGCCAAAATTAAATAAAATGTATGTTTTTATTGCGTTCTCTCTCCCTCTCTCTCCATATATATATATTATTTTATCTGACGCCATTCAACTTGAGAAGGGCGCTAAAGGACGATTTATGTAGCCTATAAACGTGTGGAAATGGAGAAAGACAATCCAATTTGAGAATAAAGTTCAGTTGAGTTGGGTTGTAATAATATTAGTATCGTTAATATTTAATTTTGACGATTTGGATGAAATTGCAACTATATTTAAAGCATTTGAATTGGGATAAGATTAAAAATTGATACAAATGGTGGATTTTTGTAAATTTGATAAAGAATGATGTAAACTGCGCCGTGCTAAACATCTGAACGAGTTTGACGGGCTGATGAGATCATTCTGTTGAATGATCACTTGTTAAATGCAAATTTGTCTATAATCCTTACAATTGGCTCATAATTCTCAATGCAAAGCTTTTATTAAGACAGAGCAATGTCACCGTCGGTAGTCTTTTTTGATCCATTGGACTTATATAGAAAATAACTTGTATTTCTACACTAGTTTGTTGTTTGATAACATCATCCAAAACTCTTACTTTGAGCTGTGATCTGAAGGTATCAGAGGTGAGTTCACGTTTGGGTAGAGCTGGCACCGCTGGCCTAGGAAAAGCAGTGGAGGTCTTGGACACACTTGGGAGTAGCATGACAAATTTAAACACCAACACTGGATTTGCATCTACTGTAGCAACTAAAGGCAATGAACTTGCAATATTAGCTTTTGAGGTGGCAAACACAATTGTTAAGGGTTCCAGCCTTATGCATTCCCTTTCAAAATGGAATATACGGCATTTGAAAGAAGTAGTTCTTCTCTCAGAAGGAGTGCAAAATCTAATATCAAAAGACATGGATGAACTCTTGAAGATTGTTGAATCTGACAAGAGGTAACTACTGTGTTAAGTGGCTGTGACCTCGAATCAGTTTGTATATTGATTTTTTTTTTCTAAAATATTATCCTAAAAACTTTATCAACTTATGTTTACAGGGAAGAGTTGAAAATTTTTTCTGGAGAGGTTGTTCGTTTTGGGAATCGATGTAAAGATCCTCAATGGCACAACTTAGACCGTTATTTTGAGAAGTAAGATGCATAGCACTAATACATTTCTTATTATTGAATATAGCACTAATTTATTGCACTTTACTGATTGTTTCTTATTTTTACTTCCAGAGTGAGCAGAGATCTTACTCAAAGGCAACTGAAGCAGGAAGAAGTAGTATCTGTGATGGAGCTTTTAATGACTTTAGTTCAGCATACAGCTGTGAGTTGCTTTTTGGTATTTTTTTGGGACACATAAACAAGGATTTGCTTTCTAAATTTCCTACTAGTAAAAGATGAGTTCTAATAATTTAAAGGTCCATTTTTCCTTGTTTGATTGGGACTGGGACTTGGACTTGAATATTCTTGGTTGGGCATAAACTACATCACATAGGCTTATAAAAATGGATAATTTCGACCAAAAAAAAAAAAAAAAATGGATAATGAAATATTTTGCAGAGTGCAAAATATTAAATGAACAAAGAAATTTTTTTCTGGGATGCATGTTACATAAGTAGAGCAAGTTAATATGCACCATAAATACACAACAAGCCCTTTTTCTAATCTTATTATGCTAGCTAAGTTCATTTTCACTTTCTCATTTGGTGGTTTCTGAAGTGACATCTTATTTGTCTTTTTGTCTATAATCCTACTTTCAAAACTATGGATGGCTGAACCAGGCTTCCATGAAAATAAGGATTAATTTGTTTATATTTGGACACATAGGCTACTATAAATCAATTGAATACTTTGAAATATGCAATAATAATAAACTTTCAGTGGCATACATATAGCAAAAGTAGGGCATGATTAATCTGCACTACATATCTACAAAGCATATTTGTGTCTTTATCAGTGTGGCTAGGTTCATTGTCACTTTCTTACCTTGTAGTTTTTGAAGTGGCATCTTTTTTGACATTCTGTCAATAATACTTCTCCCAAAAATTCTGATGGCTGTATTTGGGCTTCCATGAAAATAAGGATTGATCAGAATGTAGAGTGACTTTTGCTTGTTAAGATAATTGCAATTAGATCAAGTTCCATAAGCAAAATCCAGTCACTCAGAATATAAAACTTGACTGAAGTTGGAATCTAAAATCATCCAACTATGGTTGCTTTTTCTGTTAAGAAATCTTTCTTTTTCTCCAATAACAAAGAAGAGTCAAGAGTACTAAAAATTTAGGTTCAGATTAGTATGTAGTCATTATATTCCTAAAATACCGAGGGCTCTAGCATGTACATTTTTAAAGGACCAAGGGCCCCAGCAAGAAATTTTAAAGTAACAGAAGAAAATCATAGTGAAGATTCTTTGAATTCTTATTTTTTGTTTGGGTAATGTATGAATTTTGAATATTGGATAGTATGAGTTCATAGATTTAGAGGAGAGTAGCATGAAGAGGAAAATTTGGTATGCAGGAACTATACCATGAGTTGCAAGTGTTGGACAGAATTGAACAACAATATCAGCATAAATGCCAAGAGGAGGGGAATGCAGTTTCTGGTCAAAAAGGTATCTGAATATGTGTACAATTTTTTGAGCGCAGATCTTCATTCTAAACAGCATGTATTAATGTTTATGGAAGAGTACTATATGAATTTCTGTACTATAAGGTGAGGAACATATATGTCCGGAAAATAGCACCATTATGAAAATTAGCTAACTGGTTTGCTGCTTTTCTTCAGAAACAAAGGTGTTGACTAAATATTAACAGATTTACTGAAAGTAATAAATGGTGCTATCAACTGGCTTTTAATTACTTGCTGCTAAAATCTGACTGAATCTGTAGCACATATGCAACTCACATGAGGAAATATAAATATCTCTTCATCTCTTAAAAAAATTGCAAAAGGATTCGACCTGCTAATTTTGGTGCTAACTGTTTAGAGGCAAAATCCAGTTTACACTGTGACTTGTGCTCATGTAATGGTATATAGGCTGTCTATGTAATATTCAGAATGTATCTAAAGTGAAGGTTGCATGGAAATTCAGAAGCACCAGCTCAAAAGAGAGATAAATATCTTCTACTTTTATGTATTGAGTTTGTGTTATTATCTGCAATGCAGGTGTTAGCCTTGCAACATTGCGAGCAGAGCTCAAAAGCCAAAAGAAAAAAGTTCGTAACCTGAAGAAAAAGTCACTCTGGTACAGAAGTTTGGAAGAGGTATATCCAATGTCTTGCTGATATTTCTTTTCTTTTTTTGGGAGGGTGTTCATACTTTAGAAGACTGTTAATAACTTAGCTCGTTTTAACTATGTTCCTTATTTGATTAAGTTGAGCGGTTCTGGACAAGCAACTTGTTAATTTTGATCATAGGTTGTGGAGAAGCTTGTAGATATTGTCAACTTTTTACTTCTGGAGATACACAACAACTTTGGCAGAGTAGGTACGTATTTTGCTTAAGGTATTTAAAAACTATGGCGATCATTCTTGGGATGAGGTACAGGAAAATGGGGAAAATAAAAAAGAAAAAGGAAAGGCAAAGGAAAGGAAATGGAGGTAACCTTGGAGGAAAATACAAAAAGCTTATAAAGATTGTGTAGTGTTTGTTTTTCATTTGAAAACCAAACACTACTCTTAATGAGATGTAAAATGAAAATATATATATATATATATATATATAAAGCAGAATGTTCCTTCTTTGAATATTCAACTTTCCATCCTCTATTTCCGTGTCTTTTTTGAACAATCCAACTTTCATCAATTAAATATGTTATATATTATTTGTATCCTGCAGATGGTAACAAACAAATTAAATCTGTGAACAATCAGGGGAGATTGGGACCTGCAGGCCTTTCGTTGCATTATGCAAATGTAGTTATGCAAATTGATACTCTTGTGAGTGTTCCATCTCTGTTAATTGGTATTATAGCTCTTTCTGCATCTTTCTTATATGATTGTGTTGTTAAAACTTTACGAAATTATGAGTTTTACAATATCTACATGGTAGTTGTTATGATATGTCATGTGACATTTGTATGTATCTGCTCAAAGTATAATAAGTTCCTAAACCAATAGGTGAGTTGGATGAATACATAAAAGTGGACAGCAATACAAGAATGAACTATTTTGTAACACTTGCCAGTACTCATTATTTAGAGTTGAAAATACCTCGTTGCAGACCTGAAAGAGATGTCTCTTTTCTGTTGGCAGTTTGAACTTGCTGCAATAGTTTGCAAATATATTATTAATATTGTGAACTTGGGCATGCACTCCAAATTCACTTACCTGCTATTGATTGTATGATCTCTCTTGTGGATGCTTGTGCTAGCACACTGACTTGTAAATTTGTAGTTCCCATACATTTAGGATTTAGGAAAGTTACGGCTTTTAGCAGTATCACTAATGAAAAAATGGTTTTCATGTCCATTTGTGTTGGCATGCACACGCATGGCGTATGCATATTCAGGATTCATGAAGTTTAACTCTTTGTAATTGAACGTGGAAGACTGTTGCCCTATGCATGGAAACTTCTACTAGTAGACATTTCTGCTTTTCGGAAACGTTTTCGTATCGGAAACTTCAGGAAACTCCTTGAAAACGTTTTAGGGCCATTTTTGCAAATTTGAAAAATTAGGAAACACGTTTCCAACTTGGAAAATATATTTCTTCAGTATTTTCCTAAATAAAAAAGATGACAAATTGAAAAATAATTGTACATTTTTCTTAACAAAACAAAATTATTTCTATAATTATACTATTAATTGATAATAATAAATCAAAATTTTCAATATTTATATATAAAATTTATATCTATATATATATTTAGATATCTTTAATATTTATTTATATATCCATATATTTTTAATATTTAAACGTTTCCCCCATGTTTCTGTTTTCTATATTTTTAAAAAATGTTGTTTCGCCGTATCCGTTTTCCCGTTTCCTTATTTCCGTTGTCATGCTACATAGTTGTTGCCTAATTTTCCTACCAATGGAGGGTCGTAGACATCAAAAATATTCCTCCTGAATCAGAAATGAAACACTAAACACCAATGAAAAGACCTAAAACTAGAAAGAAAATCTCAATACTAGGAAAGCTTTTGAAGTAGAAGCCCATAAAGAAACCAAGAAAGCCACCTCAACCCCAAATAAAGTTTCATTACTAAGCTGGGCAGAGAAAAAAAAAATTCCCTCCTGTTAAGCTAAATAACACTCAAATATACATAGGAAAGCACCCAAAGCAGAAGCCTGGAAAGAAGCCAAGAATATGACCTTATCCCACAACAGTTTATATAGTTTCCAGCGTCCTTTTCCACCTAGGTAGGGGCCATTGCCCACAGTTTTGAGTTCTTTTTTTTTTTTAATAAATTTTTGACACAAAATTTATCAATTTTAAACCAACAAAAATTTTCACTTCAAACATCCTCCACTCTTGAAACATTATATGCGCACTTGTACTTTAGCTTGCAATTCCTGAACTGCATGAATGATATTGAGTTATATGCCGCATTTAGAAAAAAATGCTCAAGTTGCCTAAATTTAAATGCAAAATGCAATTGTTATTGATATATTTAATTAGATTCATTTTTTTTCAGAATACAAAATCAATGTAATTCAGCTTATCAATTTGAGGCTTCTGGCCTTTTTTACATCATTCTCATTGTGGCCAAAGGATAGAAGAATTCAATGCAATTGTTATGACATGTTGAATTGTTCAGAAGGCAGTCATGTAGCTTGTCTAAACTTTCTGATTACCACTATAATCATAGTGAAGCCACGGGATAGAATGAGATTCAGGTGGTGATGCTATTTATGATATAAATCTTAGATGTTTTGTTGTATTTGTCAAGGTAATGGATGACAACATAATTGTGAGAGTTTAAAGGATGAAATGTACAATTAAATATCCTTTGGATTCATTAATGTGATCAAGAGACACATAAAATCATGATGTTGCAACACTTTGGATAATTTAGTTGAAGTTTAAGAGGGGGAAATAATGTCAAGAAATGTACTTGAGTTGCCTCTGTAGGAAATCATAGCTAGCATAGGCTTTAGGGCCAAGTAGATTTTATAATTAAAACTTTCAGTATTCCAAATGAATAGTTTAGGTTGCTAGGACACTAAAATTTATGCATTTATAATAACTCAAATTGTTTGATCCATATTTTAATAGGGATAAGAACAAAAAGGTTTTTTTTTTGTGGTTTCACACTTTAACAATTATTAGTATGTGGTTTCTACTGTTAGTAATTTCACGTACATCATATTAACACCGTTAGAATTCGTTGATGTGGCATTAATGTGCCATTCTCTCATATGTTGTGGTGTTGACATGACGCTAACATATTATTCTCTCATATGACGTAGAACTGACGTGGTGTTGACATGACATTTTTCTCATCTCTCACATCAAATTAATTAAGGGTGCTGAGTCAATGCTTTGATGAGAAAATGTTACATGCAAAAATTGATAGCCAAAGTTTTCTTTATTTTTCTTCTCTCTTTTTGTTAAATGCAAAGCAGTGGCAGTTCTTGTATTTGTTTCTGCAAAGAAAGATGTTTCGTGCTTGCATTGACCCTTTTCTTTTTTCCCCTTGTTCATAGAATATTTTATTTGTGAAATGCTCATGTCTCCTAATATTTGGCTCATACTAACAATACTCTCTTAAATTTTTCACTTATGTAGATATTTAAATGAATAGGAAATGATGGAATTGTCTTCATTACTTTCACTTTCGTTGGATTTGCATTAAAGAGAAGATAGAACAATTTAATCTTTGAATTACTAGAAAAAAACCCTCACAAATTCTCTATTATGCCCACTGCCTACCTTATTTATCCTTCTCAAAATCATATATTTCATTTGTGCAATAAAAACTCCAAAGTTGAGGTGATCCACAACATAAAGTTTGCTTTATGATTCTCCAAAAGGTGAATGCTAATGATCTTTTGCAGTAAAGAGGACCTATAAAGCTCTCTCCTGATTGTTGTGTTGTGGCAAGAGTTCGTTTAGCATCTTTGCCACAGGGTTCTATATTGTGAGTTTGCTTGGGAAATTTGAAACTTCTTTGTAGTGTATTTGAGGAACACTAGGAGTGCACCAAATTTTTAGACATGTTAATTTAAAATGAGACGATTCCAAGTGGGATGTATAGATCAAATTTCTTTAGAATTGGGCTTTCTTTGTTGTTCTATGAATCCTTGGATGCAAGAAGTATACTTATTTTCAAAAACTTGACCATGTTCTTTAATTTGTTATGAGACATCATGGTGTTTTTGGCTTCTCTATGAAATTATGCTCTGGAGCTTTTAAGGGAGCTTCTTAAAGTGTTCCAACTTGATTAGAGGACGTTACTTTTCTCAGCTTGTTTTCTATTTACTATTTTCAGTTGTCAGTTAAATTTGTAGGAAGATTTATTCTTTTCCATGTTGTCTTCTCCCTTTTTCCTCCTCTTAATTTGTTGAATATACACTCTCACATACAATGATATATTTGCTAGTAGGATAGTATTTATACATAGGTTTTCTGAATCTTATAAATTCTCTTAGCTAAAATCAATGACTGAATCAAGTTATTTTGCACTGCACTGCCTGAATTTGCTCTTGATTTCATCACTTTTAGTTGCTCTGTATTGAAGCAATTGAAAACCCTCCTTAAATGCTCTTATAAACTTCTTGGTGAAACTGCTTGCTAGGCAATTTGTTGAGAATGCTTGCATGTTTGCAGGTGGCACGCTCAAGTTCTATGCCTGCAAATACAAGGGATTCATTATATCAGAACTTGCCACCCAGTATAAAATCAGCTCTGCGTTCCAAATTGCATTCTTTTCATGTTAAAGAAGAGGTATGGGCGGGTTTTTTTTTTTTTTTAAGGGATAAGTACAAAAAGTACCATGTGGTTTAACGCTTTTTCACTTTTAAGTCTGTGATTTTTTTCGTGACAATTCAGTACCTTGTGATATTTGTCGTTCGCAAATCTAAATCAAACTCATTAACATCGTTAACTGTGATGATGTGGATACCGACGTGGATGCTGATGTCGGCACGTCAGTATCCACGTCATCATAATTAATTATGTTATTGAGTTTGACTCAGATTTGTTAACGGCAGATATCATAAGGTATTGAAGTGTTACAAAAAAACCACATGCACAAAAGTAAAGAAGCGCTAAACCACAAGTACTTTTTTGTACTTATCCTTTTTTTTTTTAATGTTATTTGCACTTTCGAAGATAAATGTGTATTTCATGTCAAGAAGGGGGAAAAAAGAATTTAAGCTAGAGTTGTTTCTCCTGCCTCGTATTGGGCACATGTAAGGCACTCTTTAGAGGGAATTCTGCTGAGATCTGTGGCTGGTTAATGTAAGTTGTAATTTTTCTGTGCAGCTTACTATTACAGAAATCAAAGATGAGATGGAGAAGACTTTACAGTGGCTTGTTCCCATGTCCACCAGCACAGCTAAGTAAGAGACTTGACATTTCTCTGCATTGTATTTCTAGTTTTATTGTTATCTCTCTGCTTAATGGTTATTTTTGTTCGTTTTGGTCTGAAATAGAGCTCATCATGGTTTTGGTTGGGTTGGAGAATGGGCAAATACTGGGTGAGTGACATTCAATAGTTTTTGAAACACCAGTTTCAATGTATATGTATATCTATATGAGAAATTGTATTTTCAGTTTTGGGAGAATGTGAAATTAGGGAAAAGGAAAAGGTAAATTATGGGCTTATGAATGCAGATCTGGAGCAAACAGGAAGCCTGCTGCCGCAGCAGCTGATATAATTCGCATTGAGACACTCCACCATGCAGACAAAGATACGACTGAAGCCTATATTCTTGAACTAGTACTTTGGCTTCACCATTTAGCCAACAAATGCAATACTGGGGTCAATGATGGTAACAAGAAGTTGCCCATCAAGTCTCTAACAAGCAAGCCACTTGAAAAGTTGAATCAGCAGCCAATACATGAGTTACCTAATGAACCACCATTGTCTGTTGCTGAACAGGTTGTGTTGCAGGATGTAAGCAAGAATTAAAATATGCCTCGAACTAGTTAGTTAGCACTTCAACTCTGGTAAAACCAGGTTGAGAACGCCTGTAGACCTCATAAGAGCAGCAACAATTCTCTTGCAAAGGGAAGCAAGCACTTTGACACTGTTAAATTGCTTCCTTATGAGGTTCCCATTATTAGCTTCAGTATCAAGGAGAAAAGTTAGATGTGGTTAGATCATTCACTGAAGGATATATTAGATTTCGAGGGATCACAGTTCTGTATAATGTTAAAATGATTTGCAGGGACGGTTACAATGACCTTTAGTATATATTAGATTTCGAGGGAACACAATTTTGTATAATGTTAAAATGGTTTAGATGTGGTTTTAGATCATTCATAGAAGGATATATTAGATTTTGTGGGATCACAGTTTTGTATAATGTTAAAATGGTTTGCAGGGGTGGTTATAAGAGTGGGGATTGAATCCATAACCTTTAGCATGAGACCTCAATGGGGAAATGAATTTTTTGCCAATTCTCCCACACATAGTTGGCTAATCTTTTCAGTTTCATTGATTATTAGTGCTAAGCATCAACATTATGAACATATATTATTTTAGAGAAACTTAACTTAATTATTGTTAATAATTAAATTGTCACTAAAAAATGTAATTACAGATATAGTACTTGTCTAAAATTGTTATTGTTAATAAAAAATCACTAATAAAAATTAACTAATTAAAAATTATAATGACTTGTAGTCTTGTACCATTACAATAATTTGGGTAAAAGTATATTTTTGCTCTTGGCATCTATACGGAAGAGCATATCTGCTTCAAACAAATTTTTTTATTCGTTTAAAGATAAAATTTTGAAAAATAAACCCCTCATTTCACATTGATAAACAGAGTTTAATTTGCATATTATATTAAATTGTAAGATTTAGTATAAAAATATCAATTAGAATCCCTAAACTTCTTCTCATTTGATTCTTATAATATGTTTCACCCATACACATTATCATCACCAACTCCAAATATACCTACTCCATTTGTGTCATCTCCCACCAACAACACATCGCCAACACAACCATTCTTCACAGGGAAACGATTATATAAGCTTCTTTTTCATCCCAATCCACCATTAGATTGCCACCCATTAATTACCTATAACATCCCTGAGATTTAACCTATTATACTACTCGATCCTTATACTTTCAATAATTAATTTAAAACATCCATGAGGTTTTAGTCAAAGCATGCTACAAGAGGTAATATTTTGCATCTGCTCACTTTTTTCTAAATTGGGCAAGGATAGCTTGTATAGACCCTTAGGACGTCTTCTCATCTTCTCAAAATGTTGTCCAAGGAATTATATAAAGGGAAAAGTACAAATAACTGCCCTGTACTTTCACTCATTTTCACTTAAAGGAATGTGATATTTTTTTGCGACAAAGAGGTAGCTGTGGTTTCGTCCGTTAGTAATTAGAGGAAAATCACACAAACACCATTAAAATTGATGATGTGGCATGGGCAAAATTGGAATTTCAGTGTGATTCCTCTAATTGAAACTGAATAAAACCACAAGGTAATTATTTATACATTTTTCATGAGTTTATTATATAATAAAATGACTTATTTTATTTAAGAATATTTATTTTAATTTATAAAGGAAATATGAATATATTATTAATTATTAATTTTTCATTTGATCTTTGTATTATTTTTTATATATTTATCTTAATTATTTTTTATTTTATTTAAGAATATTTATATTTCTTGTCATTATTTTGTTGTAAATAAAATAAAATTATTTTAATTATTTTTATAAATAATTTTAAAAAAAATTTGCTTAAATAAAATATGTAACTTTTTTTTTTTTACAAAAAATTTGTTTTTTTAAATAATATCAATTTTACATAATAATACTTTTATTTATAAATAGGATTAACACTTTGTGAAAAAATTATATAATTATAAAAAAAAATTTAAAAATATATTTTTTAAAATAAGAATTTAATATATATATTATTTTCTATTTTATTTAAAAATATTTGTACTTGCTGTTATTTTTCATTGTAAATAAACTAAAATTATTTTATAAAAATATTTTAAATTTACAAAAATAAAAATAATTTATAAAAAGATGGTAATTTGTGATACTTCTGGAAA
>CATIWO010241009.1:0-33947 GCA_949673435.1 Macaranga tanarius | reverse complement strand
TATAAATAACTATTAAAAATATTCCATTTGGATGAATATGTAAAAAATAAAAAGTATGGGTGCAATTTGTAAAGATAATAAAATGTAAAAAAGTAATAAATAATAAAAAATATAAAAGAATATACAGAGAATATTCTTTTTAATGTAAAAATTGATGTTATGGGTTGGAGATGAAGTACTGTAGAAACAGCAAATTTGCTGCAAAAGTTGCAGCAAATTTGCTGTTTGGTTGGAGATGGCCTAAGTGACAGCTTTCTGACGCCACTCTGCAATTTTCCAGACTGCAACATTCTTTCAATTGCTTCATCACTAAACAGAGTAATATTAAAGTCAGCCAAATGGTCAACACGTTCCAATTCCTCTAACAAGTTTCTGTCATAAAAGCTTGCATTGCTCAACTTGCTAAATACTTGCAGCGACGAAACACTTGATACTATTCCATTGCGTATAACTTGAAAATTTTCGGTGTGGTCCAAAAGCAAAACCTTCAGCTTTTTCAAATTCTGAATTTCGATTGGAAGTTCCTTTATGTTTGTGTGAGAAAGATTAAGATAATGCAGGTTGATCAGTAAGCCAAGTCCACCTGCAGATAAATCATATATATTCTTGCTTCCTTACAAGTCCAAAACTCCCAAAGCATGCATAGAATCGAAAAATCCTACTGTCTTCATACTCTAGCTAGAGCAGCCAATTCTGTGTCTGGTTTCTTGATCGGGAGGCATAATCCTCCAAATTGTTTGTTGAATGTTCTTCTTTCCGATATGCAATAAAAGTCTATTATGAATTTAAAAAAAAAAAAAAGAAATGAATATTTAATGGAATAATAAGTATTACCTGTAAATTTGGTGTATTTGGCAGAGTATCCACATAACAACTCCGATAATTAAGTCGATCAACAGCTTTAGGAAACAGATAAAAAGAACTGAAAATGAGAAAGTGAAGCTTGCATATTATTTTTTCTACATAATAATAATTTTGAAGATATAATCATTATGAATCTGTTACTATTTGTCATGTGGAGAAGTGAGAAGTAGGGGTGACCATAATCCAGTTGATTTGAAAAATAAATTTTTTTACAAATTCTTCAAAATATTGAGATTTAAAATTTTGAAGAACTGAAATTGTTCTAATGTTTTTTTCAATTCAATTTAGAAATTGAAATTTTCGATTAATTTCTGTTTGGAGATAAGTTTTTCTCCAAATTTAAAATAATTAAATCAAAATATTAAATATAAACCATTTTATTTAAATTTTTTAAATATGTTTAAATAAAATTTCTATAAACAATCAATAAAAAAAATTAAAAGATAAATAAAAATTTTCGGTTGTGAAATGTTTGGTTCATCTAACCGTTGAGCACTCCATTGTAGAAGACTTCAAGCCTTTGTTTGCTTGCCAGCAGAATCGTTGAAAAGATTTCTTCAAATTTTAATGGAATAGGATTTTAATGGCAAATATGCTCGGTAGTCGGTATAAATATTAGGGGCAAAAATGTACTTTTGTCCTACTGTCTTCATACTTGTTTAGTAAAAGTACAATACATTTGCAGACACCTATACTTGCATGAATTTATCACTTTGCCCCCTGTACATTCAATTTGACCAAAATAACATATCAACTTGCCTGTAGCTTATTATATAAATACTTGTACTTGTATGAATTAGCCACTTTGGTCCATGTACTTGCATGAGTTTACCAATTTATCACTATGTGTATGATAATGTGTCATCCCACATGTCTTGCCAATAGTGCATAAAGTAGTTTATAAGTAATGATTTAGGTGAGTCAGGGGCCGCGTATGTATTATGCCTTTAATAAAAATTTATCCTAAGTAATCATAAGCTTCTAACTAGTTAGAGATCGCATTCAGGCATTTGGTCTAGTGGTATGATACTCACTTTGGGTGCGAGAACTTTTGAATTCGATTTTTAGAATGCCCCTACCAGTTACTTTTACGAACTTTTCTTCCACATCCTACCAACCTCAGAGAGTCACCTCCAGCCCTACTAATCATCTTACGAACTCATGAATTATTACTTACTGATGATACACAAAATATCTGAACAATCAGAGAAGGCCACATAGAAAAGAGATCTGAGGATCAGTTTGGTAGGACCCATCTTATTATTTGACTTATCAACTGTCCCACTCAGATTTATACCCGAATACTGGCTATTCAGGAATTTCTATGCAGGAAACTCCACACAAGACAATTCCTCTCCGAAAACTCGCAGCCTACTTCCCCTCTGCTTTGCATTAAATGCAGCTGTCACTTATCATCTCGATTCTGACGCCACCAACCCTCCAGTTGTAGAACACTCAAGTGTTCTGAAAAGGTAGACTCCATCTCTTCTCTCTCTAGTACACTCCATATCATATAAAAGGAATGAGGTATACTTCTTTAACTACTTCTTCTTCCACTACTTTCTTTATTTCTTCTTTGCTCTGTATATTGCAGACCCGGAACTTCTACCAAACTGAGATAACTTCATTTTCTCCATTTCTGATCTCATTCTTTACTTTACATACAATCTTCCCTACTCAGGGATTTTACTGACTTGATCGTCAGAGGGGTCTTGGGAACTCCCAAGCCCTTAGTTCACCATTGTTGATTCTCGCAGACTCGGAAGGCTTAGCTGGAGCTGAGATGTTGGAGCACCCACATCAGAATGGCGTCGTCTGTGGGAATATGAAGTTGTCTTTAATTTAAAAACTGTCATTTTTCATTTTGCTGTTTTAAAAAGTTTATGGCAAAAGCGAGTTTGGTGCTGTAAACATGAATCATTGTTTCGCTTGCCTATAAGAAAAAATGGATGGGTCTAACACCTCTTCCAAGAGAAGAGAGGAAGCACAAGAGGACAGAGGAGTAAGGAAAGCCTTGGGCTCAAGCTCTAGAGCCCCTCGTTCCATAGAAGTGGATGTCGAGTTCCTAAGAGACCTGATAGATAAGGTAGACCGCATTGAAAATGCACAAAGAAGATAAGAAAAAGGGAAGGCTAAAACACGAGAGCTCGATATACCTACCCCAAATATGGTAAGAAGAAAATTGCCTTTGCGTGAGAATGAGGAGACTGACGAAGCTAATCCCCTAGCCCTATCACGCTCACATCCCCTTGGAGATGAGGATGGGTATTGCCTTGAGTTGAACAATGTGGGGCGCAGACCGTAGAAACCTATCGAAAGGAAATAACTACGAGGCAAGAAAAATTCTAAGCCTTAAGCATCAAGGAGATGGGCAGGAAAAATGTTGAGCCCTAAGCATCAAGGAGATGGGCAGAAAAATGTTGAACCCTAAGTATCAAAGAGACAGGGTGGAAGGCAATCCCGTTCTCGTGAGAGAATACACTCGGAAAACCATAGGGGGAGATGTGCCTCAAAATCTCTTACGAGATATGCTAGACACCGAAGTCGAAAAGAGAAAAACACGCCTTGTTCTTAATCCCATCCCAACAAACTGGAAGAGGACTTTAAGGAGTTTCCTGAGTAAAGAGAGCAGAATACCAACAAGGGCAAATTAGCTAGCCAGGTAATCAATATACAGTCGCCCTTCTCAGAGGAGATTCAGGAGGAACCCATTCCATCCAAGTTCAAATTGCCAACGATGCCTACTTATGATGGGTCAGCAAGCCCTAGAGACTATACCATGAATTTCAAGATGATAGTGGAGTTTTATACTCACTCAGGCATAATCCTGTGCAAGATATTTCCTATTACCTTTGTGGACGCAGCTCAGACTTGGTTCAATAATTTGACTTCAGGTATAATTTATTTTTTTTCTAATTTTATTAAACACTTTGTTAGCAGGTTTATTTCTAGCATCCTCGCACAAAGGAAACTTATTATCTGGAGACAATTATTCAGAATAGGGGAGAAATCCTGATAGACTATGTCACAAGATTTAATATGGAAGCTCTAAAAATACCTAACATGGAACATTCCAGGGCGATTGAGGCAATCATGAGGGGTACCAACAACCCTCTATTTTTTAATTCCTTATCAAAAAACAAACCAGTTGACTTGACAGCACTAATGGATAGAGCAAAAAAGTACATACAACAGGATGACGCCTTCCATACAAGTAGGTTTGTGCCCAAGCGCAAGGAGGAATTTGACAATTCCTCTCCTCCAAGAAGGGCCAAAAGAAATTACAATCTACCTACTCAGAGGCCTGCATCAAGATTTTCTAAAAAAAAAAAAACCTCTTACTCCCCTTAGAGAAGAGGGTATAATTCCCCTCAGTGCCACTCGGTAGGAGGTTCTAATGGCTATCAGAGATGAAGAATATGTCAGGTGGCTGAAAGATATACCTTCAAACTCCAAGAATCATGATCAGAGCAAGCATTGCCACTTTTGCAAGTCTGCGAGGTATAACACCAATGAATGTCACCAGTTGACAGTGGAAATTGAAAGGCTCATAAAAAAGGGACATCTGAGAAGCTTCGTGAGAAAAGATGACAGGCCTTCTATACCGCTGGGGGTAAAGAAGGTCATTCATCCTAGACCATCAAAAGATAAACAGCCTATGCTCCTCACAAACACTGGAGTTGGAGGTGTAATCCACTATATTATCAGAGAAAGTCACATCAAACAACAGTGAAGAATTAGTTTTAGAAGAAAGGAGCTGAAGTTGAGAAAAGATGACTCCCTCCGTAGCTGTTTAATCACCTTTGGCCCTGAAGATGGAATTGGGGTAATGACTTCTCATGTAGACGCAGTGGTCGGTCGTAACAACTATAATCAACAATTTCAAAGTGGAAAGAGTTTCGGTGGATGATGGGAACTCAGTTAATCTCCTCCCCTATCATGTCCTGCAGAGGATGAGTATTCAGGAAGATTATCTTATGCTAGTATACTCCAAGTTAAAAGGGTTGGGAGAAATCCCCATTCCGGCATAGGGAAAAATTATCCTCCCTATCACCCTAAGGGAAATTAACTCTAAAGGGGACGTCATAAGAGAAAGAACCACGATGGCTGAATTCATTATCGCTAAAGTATCAACCGCTTATAATGAGATCATTGGAAGGCCGATGTTGTATGGACTTTGTGTAATCACTTGTATTAGATACCTGTGTATCAAAATGCCCTTTGAGGATGGCCTCATCATCGTCCGAGGAAGATAATTTAAAGCAAAGTATTGCCACTCCTTTTTCTTTGGGCTGGGTAGATGCAGAGGAGGTTCTACAGATCAAACCAATGGGAATTGAAAGCAACGAATCTGAGCAAAGAGCTAAACCTATGGGAAAGTTGGAGTCTGTAGTAATTTCTCCTAATCACCTCGACAGATGCACTTATATTAATGCCCTCCTGACGGAAGAGCGAAAAGCTCATGTTATGAAATTTCTCTAGGACCACGATGTAAAACCTATCCAATAGAAGAAAAGGTTTTTCCCTCCTTAGAGACAAGAAGTAATAGACCGAGAAGTGGACAAGCTGATTGAAGCTAACTTCATAAGAGGGGTTGACTACCCCACCTGGATAGCAAATGTGGTGTTGGTAAAGAATCATAATAGGAAGTGGAGACTCTGTGTAGATTTCACTGATCTGAATAAGGCTTTCTCCAAGAATTGTTTTCCTTTGCCTTCTATCGACAAACTAGTGGATACAACAACTGGTTACGAGTACTTAACTTTTCTAGATGCCCTATCAGGTTACCATCAAATCCCTATGGATCCTAAAGATGAAGAGAAAATTGACTTCATCACTAAAAAAGGAATTTACTGTTGTAAAGCCATGCCTTTTGGTCTGAAGAGCGCTGGAGCCACTTACCAGCTTCTAATCAATAAAATTTTCAAAAGCCAATTGGGAAGAAACCTTGAAGCTTATGAAGATGATTTGATTATGAAGAGCAATACATTTGAATAATATTTAGAAGACTTACAGGAAATCTTTAAAGTGCCAAATCAATACAAGATAAAGCTGAATTTAGAAAAGCACTCATTCTGCATTAAAAAATGAAAATTCCTGGGATACCTGGGGAGCAGCAGAGGAAGGTCCGGGGTACTCTAGACATATTATCTCCTGTCAGCATAAAAGATTTTTAAAGGCTACCAGGAAGGATAGTTACCTTATAAAGATTTATCCCCCAATCTGCAGAAAGATGTCTGCCCTTTTTCAAAAAGCTGTTGAAAGTTTCTGCCTTCGAATGGACCACGGTATGTGAAAACATTTTTGCTGATTTGAAAGAATATTTGTAATTCCCTCAAGTCTTGAGTTACCCCACCCTAGGGGAAGATTTGTACAATCTACCTGTGAGCATCTGACTATGTGCTCAGTGCTATCTTGGTTAGGGAACATAAAAAGGTGCAAAAACCTATGTATTATATGAGCAGGGTCTACAGAAGTTGAAACTCAGGTATTCTTTTGTAGAGAAGTTAGTATTTCCCTTATTGAATTCTGTGAGGAAATTTTCTATCTACCTACTGGGGCATCAAGGTATTATGAGAACTTACATGCCTCTTAGGCAAGCTTTGCATTGACCACTACAGTAGGAAGGATGACAATATGGTCTATAGAGATAGATGGGTATGGCCTTAAATACGAACCTTGAAGAGCCATCAAGGCACAAGCCTTGGTAAATTTTATCATAAAATACAGTTTTAATGACACAGAAAAGAAAGATGAATACGAGAATCAATAAAAGAGGACTCCAGATCCTTTGTCAAGCTCTTCCACAGAAGACGCCTATAAATGGGACTTGTATATGGATGGTCCTGCCTGTTCAGAAAGAGTTGGAGCAGGGATAGTATTGAAAGGCCCACAGAGTTTCTTAGTCAACATGTCTTGAAGTTTACTTTTTTGGCCTCAAATAATAGATCAGAATATAAAGCAATCATCAGCGGCCTCGAATTGGCAAAAGCTGTGGGAGTCTCAGATTTAAAAATGTATAGTGATCCTCAGCTCACTGTAAACCAGATCACAGGAGTATTTGAAGCAAAAGATGAGATGATGGCACTACACTTGCAGCGGGTTAAGAAAATCCTGGACAGATTCAAGTAGAGGAAAATTCCTGTGCGAATCGTGTAAATTCCCTGAGCAGATAATTCCTAAGTAAATTCTCTCAGCAAAATAGCCATAGCCACAAAGGAATTCCTACCCGGAGATACCTATATAGAGGTACTGTCTGCCCCTAGCATTCCTAAAGCTGAGGGGACCTGCTCTTTATAGACTTATCCTATTCAGAACATACCTTGTTGGATGGATCCATTGATAAAGTACTTGAAAGCTCTAGAATTACCATCAGACCGAAAAGAAGCCCTTAAATTATCCCTCAGGGCATCTAGATTTACCATTCATAATGGCAAGCTATGTAAGAGGGGGTGTCATATGCCACTGTTTTGGTGTTTATCCCCTGAGGAAGCCAACTACATTCTAAGAGAAGTACATGGTGGAGTATGTGGTACTCATATCGGTGAAAGGGCTTTGTCCAATAAAATTATCAGGAAGTTTAATTTTTGGCCTACAATTGCTAAGAATGCTTCAGACTCTGTACAAAGATGTGATGTTTGCTAAAGATTTGCCAACTTCATGCACATTCCGGTAAATTCCTAAATTCCCATTCTGGCCCCATGGCCATTTGCCTAGTGGGGAATAGACATTTTAGGTCCTTTCCCTACAACACCTAGACAAAGGTGCCTCATCATCCTTGCAGTAGACTACCTCACTAAATGGGTCGAGGCCGAAGCCTTGGCAATAATTACTGCCTAAAAGCATCAATTTTGTGTGGAGAAGCATAATTCACAGATTGGGTACTCAAGCATCTGGCCGCCACAGGCAGGAAGGAAGCACAAAAGAACTTATCTCCCACTTGGGAAGTCCCATTCAAGATTGTGAAAGTAATTAGGCAGTAGACTTATCACTTGGCCAATGCCAGTAGAAGCCCACTCCCTCATGCATGGAACTCTCAATACTTGAAGAAGTATTATCAGCAGAGGAACTCCTAGTCCCCTTGGACTACTCTCTTTGCATAAAAATTTGCCCACAGTGGCATTTTTTATTCTTTTTGGTGCGACAAAGAGTATCTTCATAAATGCAAATGAAGAAATAGTCAAGGTTTATTTTGCCTTACTAGTCATCTATGTCGTCCTCTATATTTTCTATAATCAATGGAAGCTACCTTCCCCTGAGGTGGATTTATCTTTACATTACTTTTTCTATTCAGCTGGATCTCTATATTACTCTTCATTTTAGAAGAACCATTCCGTAGTGGCTAAAAGCACTCAAGAGAAAATATTCAAAGTTATTCCCGACTAGGAATGGCTTTGGGGAAAAAACCTCCTCAAAAATATTCACTCTCCTCAAACATATGAGGAACACTTCCGGAGGTGAAGTGCACCAATGCATTCAACCCATTTATGTCTCCAGATGTGAGATAAACACCACTACATCACTCACTTCCCATGGAGTACCTGCGCAGGAATTCTTTAAGCTAAATATAGGCTCATGCCTGATACCCTTAATTGGGAATCAAAGCAAATACAATTCTCTAAGTAGAATCTAGGCTCATACCTAATACCCTCCATTGGGAATTAAAGAAAGCATGAAATATCAGTCAAAGAGAAATATTGCTCAAACATTTTAAGCAAAATGAAGTGTAATACAACAACTAAGTTGCATTATTTCCATATTATAACAACCATTTAATCATACGAGTCAAACAAAACAAACATGGAGGGCTACTTAAGCTTCATCACTCATAGTAAAAGAACCAGGTTTATCCTCAAAAGCACCAGAGACAGGCATAGAGGAATTTTCTTCCTTACTTATGAGTTCGCCAGGAACATCCTGACTGTTTGCAACCTTCTCAACCGTATCAGAAACATCTTTAATCTCTTTAGCATCCAGTATGCCTAGAGGAGAACTTGGAGCTAATTTATCCTGAGAAGGAATCCTTATCAGGAAAATGTCTCTAGACCAACTCCAGGAAATCATACCATCTAGATGAGTAAAAGTCAACAGCGTGAAGGGTTATCTCCTGATTATACTCTTTAGAGCCTTTAAAGTCCTTCACAACTTGCTTGAGGCCAATTTCTTTCTCTGCCTCCTCCTCGGATAATTGCTTCTTGAGTAGGATGATCTCTTATCTCATTTTTAAGTTCAACTCGGAAAGACGTCGCTTCTTAGCCTCAAGGCTAGCATTAAATCCTTTGGACATTCAAAGTTGCAAGATAGACTTATCAAAATCATCCTTTAGACCACCTACCTCTCTCTTTAAGTAGCCGTTCTCCTTAACGAGCCTGTTAACCTCCTCCTGGATGGATTAGACTCGAAATTCTTACTCGTACAAAGCACTGCATAACTGCAAACATGACAGAAGAAATTAGATAGTTGTTAGAATTGAAAAACCCCAAATGACACATTACAAACATACCAGTTAAGCACTTCAGATAACTATATTTCGAAGGGAGGAGGCACTCTGATCATAATGGCGAGAATGTTCTTGTGAACTAGTGTAAAGAGATCGGAGAAGGCCAAAAATAGCGGCACCTTTCAGGAAAAATCCTACCCCCATATACCTATTGATGAGTGTGAAAAACACATGTTTTAAGCACTCTATTTTATTGCATCTTAGGCTTAGTTGTTGCATTATTAGTTAGTTTTTAGTTAATTTAGTTACTTTTTTTGTTTTATCTTAATTATTAGGATTTAGTTGTTTTTAGATAATTTTTTTTGTGTTTTTTATTTTGTAGGATGCATTGGGATAAAGATTGGATCAATCCTTGAAGTTTGGATAGGCTAAAGTCTCAAGATAAGGAGTTATCTACGTTGGGGATGAGCATGGTCGTGTCTGAGAGTTAATTTTGGCCATGTTACAAGTGGCACGACCATGGCAAAATTGAGCACGGCCGTACCACTCACAGAGCTCAGCAATAGTTTGTTTCTTGTGCAGCCATGCCATTTTCTTGCGTACCCATGCCTGACTTATGTGACAGCTCACGAAATGATAATTTTCAGCTGAAGATTAGATAGATAGGGACTTATCTCTTATCTTTTGATTAGATAGAGTTTGAGAGGGGTTAGATTACCTTTCTCATTAAGTCTTTAGGTCTATAAATAGGACCATTTCATGTTCTTTTAAGGGTTGTTCTTATTTTTGGATTCTACTCTAGTTTATGTTTTTCTCTTAGTTTCTATTTTCAAAATACATTTTTTATTTGTTTAGTTCATAGTAGAAGTGATACTTGGCTTGAAGTTAGAAGAGCAAGACTTCCTTACATCATTGACAAAGGATTTTTCTTGTATCACTCTTTTATTTATTTAATTATGTTCATAATTATTTTCAGTTCTTATTTGTTTTCTTTTCTTTTTAACACGAGTAGCTAGATCTTTTCTAGGGTTTTTATTCTGAATTGACCATGTACTTATTGTGATTATGTTAGGTTGCTAGAATAAATTCATTGGTTGTTGTTGTGCTTAATGTCATTTTAGGACTGATCAACCTAAAATTCAATTGACACTATGTACTTAATCGAGAGATAGGTTCTGTAGAAAATGGCAATAACCTATTGATTGGTTAATTAGTTGAGAGATAGTTAAGTGGATTAATATTGATTAAAGGTTATGCATAAAAATTGGTTTTAAAAGATATTAGGTTGGTGAGAGCTGTCAAACTTAGTGTTGATTAATTCTGATTTAATTATAGGTTTATCTGAGAGGAAGATCTATGGTTTCCAAGATCCCTTCAAAATGAATTAAAACTAGTGTGGACCTAGATGTGTAATCAATCCTTTGAAATGGTCAATTGAGAATAAGAAACCCTAGCCTTTAAAATTGCATTGAATTTGTGTTTTTATTTTAATTTAGTTTCTTTGAAATTCCAAAGTCTATTTCATTATCTAAACAATCAAACATTGTGAGTATTGCAATATTCAACCATAAATCTCTGTAGGACGATATCTTTATTTACTACTTGATACGATTCTGTACGCTTGCGGATTAGTAAACTTCAAGTTTTTGGCGCCGTTGCCGGAGATTTGGAAAAGGATTGATATTGTAAGAAAATTGTGTTGTTTGATTTAGACGTTATTTTTAATTTTATTTTTAATTATGGTATTGCAAGAATTTATGTTGTTTCATGAACATCACACGAAGTGCAAGTAAACAAGGACTTGAATTGATACCACTTGATTTGGAGTTAGAAAAGACAACTCGTAAAAAGAAGAAATAAACAGTCATATCAAAACATTCACCAAGCAAAATGGATGCAAGGGACTTGGAGAATGACCCGCCGAGACAACAAGTGCTTTAAAACCCTCAGAATGGTCAGAGAACCATGAGAGATTTTATGAGTCCTAATGTGCAGGGTGATCAAATACCAATTGTGAGGCCAGCGGTAGCAGCAAACAACTTTGAGATAAAGCCAGCAATGATCCAGATGATCCAGAACTTACCATTCAATGGACTACCATATGAAGACCCATTTGGTCATATGTCTATATTCTTAGAGTACTGTTCTACCTTCAAGATAAATAGAGTTCAGCCTAATGCAATCCGGTTGATCCTCTTTCCATTTTCTCTGATGGATAGAGCAAAGAGATGGTTTATAAGCTTACCTCCCAACTTCATCAACACTTGGCAAGAGCTCTACACAGCATTCTTCAACAAATACTTACCACCTGCAAAGGTGTTGAGGATCAAAAATGAGATTAACTCTTTCTTTTAAAGAGATGATGAAACATTCTATGAGTGCTAGGAAAGATTCAAAGACCTTCAGAAGCAATGCCCACCTCAATTGATTCCCTACATGGGACTTGGTGCAATCATTCTACAAAGGAGTCAATCATGCAGTTAGAGTCAATATAGATGCAGCAGCCGGAGGTAGGGGTGACCACCGTTCATGAACCGGCCGGTTCCGATTCAAAACTGCCGGTTCATGGTTTGACCTAAGGTGAAACCAAACCGGAACCGACTTAATTCCGGTTCTAGGCCGGTTTCAAACCGGCCGGTTCCAGTTCATGGTTCCAGTTTTTCTGTTCAGTTTTTACGCACTGTAAAAAAGTTGTATTATTTTAGAAAATAAAATATACTACGAGTAAGAGAAAATTATGTAGAATTTTATAAAGAGTTGTAACTTGCATTTTTTAAATTTTTGACATAATTTGTTTTTTTTTTCATAAAATGAACCAGAACCGACCTGTTCAGAATCTGAACTGGCCCATTCTGAACCGAAACTGTTGGTTCATCCTGGTTCTAGATTTGACCGGGCCAGTTTCAGTTCGGTTCCGGGCTGAAATCGGCCCGTGGCCACCCCTAGCTGGAGGTACTATCATGTCAAAGATACCAGAAGATGTCTTGGATCTCTTTGAAGAAATGGCCAATACACAAAGTTTATAGTATAGTGAGAGGACCATCACAAAGAAGGCTGGAGCCATAGAAGTGGACAGTTTAACCATGTTGAATGCAAAGCTTGATTCTCTAACAAAAAGGATGGACAAAGTGAGTGTGAATGCAGTGTCTACATTATCTTCCTCATATGAACTATGTCAAGGAGGCCATCATACCATAGAATGTCAAATGATGCAAGGGATGACAACAAAGGGAGTCAACTACGTGGGCAACTTTAAAGGACCTCAAAACTAAGTCTATGGTAACACCTACAATCCAAGTTGGAGGAACCATCCAAATCTCTCTTGGAGCAATCAAGGAAATAACTAGTGGAGACCACAAGCATCACCAGGATTTGGAGGACAGAATGTGCAACAACCTCAACCTCAAATTCAATAAGACAAAGGTTCGTCCTCTGGGAGTTCAATGGAGAGCAAGATGGAGAAATTCATAGATGTGATGTCAGCTAAGATGAGCCAGCAAGATGAAGCTCAAAAGAAAATGGAGCAAATGATCCGAAATCACTCTTCCTCCATTCACAATCTAAAAGTGCAAATAGGGCAGCTAGCAAATTCCTTAGCAATAAGGAATTAAGGTGCATTACCGAGCAATACAGAGATGAATCCAAAAGAGCAAGTAAAGGCTATCACCTTGAGAAGCGGTACAGAGATCCAAACCCCTAAAGCAACAATGAAGTATGAAGAAAAGAAGAATAAAGGAGAGAAAGAACATGATGATGAAAGGGTTGAGACACCAAAAGAGCCAGAAGTGAAGGTGGAAGAAAAAGCTAAGCCAAAGCCACCACCAATTCAACCATATGAACCTCCAGTACCATATCGACAAAGGTTAAAGAAAAAGGAGTATGACCAGCAATTTATAAAATTTTTAGAAAGATTCAAGACATTTCACATCAATATGCCTTTTGTGGAATACCTAGCTTAAATGCCAAAGTATGCCAAGTTTTTGAAGGAGCTGATTTCCAACAAGAAGAAGTTACAAGAGTTCGAAATAGTCACACTTATAAAGGAGTATAGTACGATCATCTCAAACAAACTTCCTTTAAAAAGGAAGCAACCAGGGAGTCTTACTATTCCATGTTTTATCGGGAACTTGTCATTTCAAAAATCTTTGTGTGATTCTGGTGCCTCGATTAATCTTATGCCGTTATCTATTTACAGGAAAATGGAACTTGAAGAAGTAAGACCAATAAATATTCATCTACAACTGGCAGATAGGACAATAAAGGAACCAGAAGGAATAGTGGAAGATGTGATAGTAAGAGCTAGAAAATTTATTTTTTCAGTGGACTTTGTCATTCTTGACTTTGAGAAGGATGAAGACGTTCCATTAATCTTGGGTATACCTTTTCTCTACACTGCTAAGGAAATCATTGACGTTTATGATGGAACTTTGACTCTAAGAGTAGGTAAAAAAAGTTGTAAGTTCAATATCTATCAAGGTATGAAACATTCTTCTGAAAGTGACCTGTGCTTTAGAGTTAATGTTCTAGATGAATGTGTGTTTGAAGTCCAACGAAGGAGGTTGAAAAATTCTGATGAATTAGAGTATATTGAGAAGTGTATGCAGGTACAAGATGCCCAAGAAGAAGATTACCTTGAACACCAAACTCCTTTTTCTCAAATCCAACTACCAAACACTGAACCTACACCACTATTAACCATAAAACCACTAAATGTAGATTTGAAACCCTTACCTCAGCATTTGAGGTACACTTTTCTTAGAGAGAACCAAACTTTACCTATGATTATATCTTCTAAACTTACCCAAGACTAGGAGAAATTGCTTGTGAGGATGCTCAAAAGGAGAATAAGAGCAATTGGTTAGCAAATTTTGGATATAAGAGGAATAAGTCCATCTTATTGCATGCATAAAATTCTAATGGAAGATGGATTCAAACCAACCATTGAAAGGCAAAGGAGGCTCAATCCAAATATGCAAGAAGTGGTAAAGAAAAAGGTGGTCAAGCTATTAGATGCTGGAATTATTTACCCAATTTCAGACAGATCATGGGTAAGTCCTATCCAATGTGTACCAAAGAAATAAGGAATGACTATGGTGGAAAATCAAGAAGAAAAGCAGATATCTACAAGAGTAGTGACTGGATGGAGAGTGTGTATTGACTACAGGAAGTTGAATTCAGCTACTAGAAAGGATCACTTTCCACTACTATTCATTGATCAGATGCTAGAGAGGATAGCAGGACATGCCTTCTACTGTTTCTTAGATGGCTATTCGGGCTACAATCAGATAGCAATCACTCCAGAAGATCAAGAGAAAACAACATTCATATGTCTCTATGGTATATTTGCTTATAGAAGAATGCCATTTGGATTGTGTAATGCTCCAGTAACCTTCCAAAGGTGCATGATGGCCATATTCTCAGACTTAGTAGAAGAAATTATGGATGTGTTCATGGATGACTTCTCAGTCTATAGGAGTTCATTTGAAGGATGCTTGGAAAATTTGGAGCAAGTTCTTACAAGATATAAAGAGACAAACTTAGTACTAAATTAGGAGAAGTGTCATTTTATGGTAGAGGAAGGAATCGTTCTTGGACATAAAATTTCAGCATAAGGTATTGAAGTGGACAAAGCAAAAGTGGAAACCATTGAAAAGCTTCAATACCAAATAAATGTTAAAGGAATTTGAAGTTTCCTAAGCCATGCAGGATTCTATCGGCGGTTTATCCTGAATTTTTCAAAAATCTCTAAACCTTTGTGTAAACTACTTGAGAAAGATTCTCCCTTTGATTTTACTAATGATTGTAAATTGGCTTTTTACAGGTTGAAAGAAGCATTGATATCAACTCCTATAGTTGTATCACCTGACTGAAATCTTCCATTCGAACTAATGTGTGATACAGGTGATCATGCAATAGGAGCTGTACTTGGCCAAAGAAAGGAGAATAAACTTCATGTCATCTACTATGCAAGTTGAACTTTAAATGATGCACAACTGAACTATGCCACAATCGAGAAGGAGATGCTAGTAGTAATTTTTGCTTTTGATAAATTTTGATCTTACTTACTTAGTTCTAAAGTTTTTGTGTATACAAATCATGCAGCATTGAAGTACCTCTTAAATAAGAAGGATTCAAAGCCAAGGCTCATACGATGGGTGCTGCTTTTACAAGAGTTTGACATTGAAATTAAAGATAAAAAGAGATCAGAGAATGTAGTAGCTGATCATCTTTCGAGACTAGAGCTGGAATAAAATGGAGATGAGGAGAAAGAACTAATCCAGGAGCTATTTTTAGATGAGATGTTGTTAGCAATCCAAAGTTTAAACACTCCATGGTTTGCAAACATTATAAATTTCATCTCAAGTGGAAAGTTCCCAGAAGAATTCAACAGTCAACAGAGGAAGAAGCTCATTTATGATTCCAAGTACTATTTGTGGGATGAGCCATACTTCTAGAAGCTATGTAGTGATGGAATGAGAAGAAGATATGTAGGAGAAGAAGAAACAGGTTCAATTTTGTAACACTGTCATGGGATGATTAATGGTGGTCATTTTGGTCCACAAAGAACTGCTGCAAAGATTTTTAAAGCAGGATTCTTTTGGCCTACACTCTTTTATGATGTTAGAAAGTTTGTACTCAATTGTGATGCATGTCAAAGGAGTGGTAACATTTCTAAGAAAGATGAAATGCTCCAATCGGAAATTCTTGAAGTAGAAATATTTGATGTGTGGGGTATAGATTTCATGGGGCCATTTCCTATTTCAAATGGAAATAAGTACATATTTGTGTGTGTGGATTATGTATCCAAGTGGGTGGAAGATCAAGAATATGTAGTGAATGATGCAAGAATAGTTTGTAAATTTTTACAAAGACTCTTTGCTAGGTTTGGGATGCCTCGAGCTATCATAAGTGATGGAGGAACACACTTCTGTAACAGAAATATGGAAGCATTGTTAGCTCGTTATGGGATTAAACACAAGATAGCTACTCCATACCATCCCCAAACAAGTGGACAAGTAGAAGTGAGCAACAGAGAATTGAAGAAGATTTTTGAAAGAACAGTGAGCAAGTCAAGAAAGAAATGGGCAAAGAAATTGGATGATGCTTTATGGGCATACTGTACAGCTTATAAGACACCTATTGGAATGTCTCCATATAGGTTAGTCTATAGAAAAGCATATCACCTTCCTGTAGAGATTGAACATAAGGCCTACTGGGCAATAAAGGCTTTAAATTATGATTGTAAGAAAGCAGCTGAAAAGAGACTTTTGCAGTTGAATGAGTTGGAAGAGTTAAGAGAGATGGCATATGAAAACTCTAGGATTTATAAGGAACGTACAAAGAAGTGGCATGATGCCAAGGTAAAGATTAAGAGTTTTCATAAAGGAGATCAAATGTTGCTATTCAACTCCAGACTCAGATTGTTTCTAGGAAAGCTCAAGAGTAGATGGTCGGGACCATTTATAGTGAGCCATGTCTACCCCTATAAAGCTGTAGAAGTTTACAACACTAAAGGAGAGAAGTTCAAAGTCAATGGGCAAAGACTGAAGATCTACAATGGAGGCATATGGGAGAATTCTCACCAATTGGCCTTCTTGGCCGATTCAATGCTCTAAAGATCATGATGGTCTAAGCTCATAGACCTAAAAGAGCGCTTCTTGGGGGCTCAACCAATTTTTTATTTTAGTTTTCTTGTTAGTTCTTTTAATTTTTAGTGTTACAATTTCCAATCATAAGTTCTTTAACTTTATTTTTCAGTAAAGAAGTATGGAATGATGTTTAGGAATTACAAAAAAAAGTAAGCTAAAGGATGAGAGGTAAGTAATTTTGATGTGGGAATGAAATTTGATTGTTACATGTGAATTTGGGTGATTTTTAAAGTGTTTTGTGCGAATGTATAAATGGCGCACCTTGTTGCGCACCCATGTGTGTTTGGTCTAGCAAAAAGAGGTGAAAATATGCATTATAATCAGGCACGGCCGTGCCACTTTCAAGCATGGTCGTGCCTGTGTTGAAATAGGACAGTCAAGAAGAGTTGGAATCAGGCACGGTCGTGCCACGTTCGAGCACGGTCGTTCCACCTGTAGGTTCCATAAATATGTGCATTTCTTGTAAATTTCAAAGGAGTTAAAGCCCCAATTCACAAACCTCTATATTTTTCCACTACCCACAAGTTCCAAAACCCTTCTCATCTTCCTAGACATAGGGTTTCTCAACTTTGAATGCTTTCTCAAATTCCCAAATTCTTTTTAAGTTTTCAAAAATCTTTTCCTCTTTCCCAAGCTCTTTAATCAATTCCAACACCCTTTCCTCTTCCTAATTCATAATTCACCATTTTAAAAAACCATAATCCCCTCTATATAAACCACCCTTTCATTTTCATTTTCTTCACACTCTCAACTCACTCTTTCATCCTCCTCTACAAGCTCTCAAGCATAATTTCTCCCATTTCACCTTCTCTCAACATTTTCTACATCCTTTTCTTCATTCTCTTCTCAAATCTGAATTTGAGAATAGACCATGGAAAGGGAACCTAGAAGGAATTCGGTTGCTCAAAGAAGACAAAGGAGACGTAGGGAAAGCTCAAGTAATCCAAGCCAACAAGAGGAAAGATTGGTAAGACCTTTTCCCCCTACTATTATATTTGGGCATGAGGGGCAAAAGAACAAATTTAATCAATTGATGTCTAGACAATTTGTACCCATAAAATATTTAAGTACATCCTCCCTTCAAAGAGCAGGTTTATTAAATGAGGTCAACATGTATATTTCTAGGATGGGTTGGGAAGCTTTCATGATGATGAGGCATCCTACATATATTGTACCTACTTATGAATTCTTATCATCCTTTGAGTTTAATAAAAACGACGGCATATTGAACTTTAGACTAGGCAACCAAGATCACATAATTGGTCTTTTTGAGCTTAATAATGTCTTTCATTTTCCTAAAGACCAAGATGCAAATGTTGATTTTGATAGAGATGTATTTTGGAGGGAGATTACTGGTCAAATACATGTCCTATATCAACCTAGGCTAGCCAAAGAGCCTAAAATCCATTCCCATGATTTGAGATACCTCTATAGAGTCATGTCACATTCCTTGTTCCCAAGAAAGGAGGGAGATTCTGTAGTTACTACCATGGAACTCCATGTTTTATATTGCATGGTAAACAACATCAAATTGGATGTTTGTTATGTGATTGCCTGTAAATTTAAAGATATAGCAACCAAACGAGTGGGGGCAATCAAGATAAGGGGCTTGGTGCTAAGCATTACAAACTATGTGGGATTTGACATTGATAATATGCCCTTTGATAAGCTACCGGGTCCTTCCTTTATTGATATTCAAATGATGGAGGCTGTGGGAATGATTAAGATAGGATACATGGGAGAGCCTAGACTCATTGGTGACCAACAATAAACAAGGCAAGAGGAAGAAGAAGAAGAAAGTGACTTGCAACAAGTGATGAGTCACCT
Organism: Macaranga tanarius; assembly: GCA_949673435.1. Taxonomy (NCBI): domain Eukaryota; kingdom Viridiplantae; phylum Streptophyta; class Magnoliopsida; order Malpighiales; family Euphorbiaceae; genus Macaranga; species Macaranga tanarius. Next base: position 15,167 of record CATIWO010241009.1, on the reverse strand, counting down.
CGATACTCTAGAGCTTCAAGTGGGTGTCATTGACTCCAATGTGGGCGAGCTCACTTCCATGGCACATGAAATTAATTCAAGCTTGCATGATGTTCGACACGATGTCATAATGTTAAATCAAAATCTCATGGCCTACTTTCAAAGTCAAAACTTCTTTCCACCTTCATTCCCTCCGCATAATCAAGGACCACAATAATGAAGAGTCAAGAAGTTATGATTGGATATTTGTGTTTGTGTATTTTCTTTGTATTTGTTTCAGTTTAGTGTTTGTTTTTGTATTTGTATTTATTTTAGTATTGTATTGTTTTATGTTTTATGTTTTGTTTATGTGCTTTATTTAGTTTTAAGTATTTGTACTTTACATTTTCTTTGCTTAATGCAATGTCATGTAGTTTGATTGTGTTAATCTCCTTCCCTTTCACTTAAATTGTGCAATGCATATGCAATGAACTTGGTTTAAAGCTCTATAATGTGTAAATTCTTACTTCAATGTGCCAGGGTATGCAATTAGGCAAGGCCATGCCAAAATCAAGCATGGCCGTACCACTTGAAAAAGGGCCACAGTCCAAAAATTTTGGACTCAGGCACGACCGTGCCACTTTCGAGCACAGCCGTGCCACCTGGTTCAGTCACCAAAGGCTCAATTCAGGCACGGCCATGCCAAAATCGAGTATGGTCGTGCCACCTGATGTTCATTCCACTCGAAATTTTTGTTTCTTGCATTGAGGACAATGCATAGTTTAAGTGTGGAGGAGGAAAAATAAAAATTTTCAAGTTAAATATTGTTATTTTGTTTATTTTAATGTCTTTAGGATTTTTAATTCAAGTAGGATAGTAGTTTTTATCATTCAATAAAAGTCATCTTTTCAATAAAGGATTAGGAGATAGTTGTTTAGTTATTGTAAACTTAGGTTGTTTAGTTCTTGTGAACTTAAAATTTTGTCATTATTTATAAGTATAGGACTATTTTTAAATCTCATAACTTCTATATTCTCTACACTTTTTTTCTCTGCATCCATATTCTCTGAAATTATTTTTTCTACTAACTAATGTGTTCAATAAGCATGTCTAGCAATAGCCAAAGGTCCAATGCAAAAGGGAAGATACCAATGGAGATAAGACCAAAGCCAGCATATCTCAAGGAGGAGTATGATGCTTTCTTCCCTATTTATTCAAATGAGGAAGGTAAGAGGTTTTCTTCTTTTTACAAAAGAAATATATGCATGCCTAAATACTTTGATGATCAACTTTTGAAGGATATTGGAATGCATGATTTTGTAAACCTTTTGTGCAAAAGGCTAGGCTGGTTTAAAGTGAAAACAATGAAATATGATGTGTTTTATGAATTGAATGTTGAATTCTATACCACTTTGAAAATTAAAGATGAAGAACAGAGATTTTTTTCATGTAGATTCTTTGGAAACGAGTATGAGTTTGATTATGATCTCATGACTGAAATTTTTAGTTTTCATGAAGGAGGTATTTATTACCCTCCTCCTGAATTTAATATGATTGGATTCTGGAATGAGATTACTAAAGGGGATAGAATAAGTCATGGGGATGCTATGACTAGTGGCTAATTGATAGTCACTCATATTTATTGATGCACAAGTTCATAGCGCACACTGTTTGTGGTAGGAATGAAAGTACAAAGGTTATACATGATGAGTTATTCTTGATATAGTGCATGGCTGCTAACCGTAGGGTGAATATTGCATATCTTATATTTCGTTCTATGTGGCGTGTTATGTAGGGACGAAAAGCACTGATGTCTATGGGCCACATTATTACAGGGTTGGCTATACACTTTGTACTAAGGAAGCTTGCTATTCTTAAATCATTGGATCGATAAATTTTTTATGAGGATTTCTTAGTCAGAGCTGAAGTTATTATCGATTAGGGAAGGCTAGAAGAGGTAGACAATAGAAGATGCTACTAACTACGTCAAACCGCCTTGAGACATAGAGATGTTCCTCTACCTAAGGTGGTAGAAAATTATAATGACGTTAGTAAAGAGGAGGAAGAAGATGTCAAACCTCAAGTAGCTCGTGACAATGCAAAGGTGAATAAAAAAGATGGTAAGGCCAAAGCAAAAAAAAAAGAATAGAGCACCAAAAAGAAAGAGATTTGAGGACAACATTGAAGGAGTCGAGAAGAAGATAGAGGATGTGGCGAATCAAACTGATCAAAAGCTTAGTACCATAATAATGGAAGTGATCACCAAGTTTGAAGTTTATGAGACCCTAAGAGACACAAGGATGGAAAATCTGATAACTGAAGTAAAGGAGCTGAAGCAATTAATCTCTACAAGCAATGGGACTAGGGCATCAACAGAGTCTTCTGTTGAGATCATCGTTCCAGAGACTTCATCTTCTAATGCATCTGACTAGGGGAGTTTTCTTTCCCCTTTACTTTTCTGTTTTTGTTTTTATTTTTACGTTTTGCATTATAGTTTAGTGTTGCATGAATAAAAGACCTTTCACTTTGAGTTTTTGAGCCTATTTGTGTTAAGAGTTAGTATCATGAGGTGTGTACTTCTTGAGTAAGTGTGTTAAACTCTTTTTAATGCTTGGTTTGGATTGTTAAGTTAGAGGAATAACTTGTGATTAAAAATTTTTAAATTTTAATGAACTTAATGCCTACTCCTTTGTTGAATGATTGAAATAGTGTGCTTAATAGTTGAGAAAGATGTTGTAGGGACTTAAATGTAGTTCATGTATATATTGGCACTATATCTAAAATAAATAAAGAAAATAAATAAGTTCCTTAAGTGAGATGGAGCGTAAAATGCACTCGTGCATTACTCCAATGCTCTCTAAAGGGTATGAGTATCCAAAGAACTTTGTTGAGGTATTCACATTGAGTGATATGGAAAGGTGGGGGATACTACAATAGAGAAAGCATGAGGAATAAGTTATGTGCCTTTTAAGTGCTATTAATAGAAGAACTATGTGTGTATTGGTGTTTCATGCCTACTTTCATCTGTCTTGGTTGTTAATCATGCTGTTTTATGAATTCAGAGAGGGAGTTTGCTATTCACTTAGTAATTGTTATGTTCTTAGTTATGAGCTATTGCTTTGATTTTCAGTTTTTAAACCTTATATTAAATGAAGAGTAGGATGGTTCCTCAAGTTAAGAACTACTCATGATATTGATTCTTTGTATGAATAGGTTGTTCTTTTGTGTTTGCTTGAGGACAAGCAAAGGCTCAAGTGTGGGGATATTTGATGAGTGTGAAAAATACATGTTTTAAGTACTCTATTTTATTACATATTAGGCTTAGTTTATGCATTATTAGTTAGTTTTTAGTTAATTTAGTTAGTTTTATTGTTTTGTCTTAATTATTAGGATTTAGTTATTTTTAGATAATTTCTTTTGTGTTTTTTTATTTTGTAGGTTGCATTGGGATGAAGATTGGATCAATCCTTAAAGTTTGGATAGGCTAAAGACTCAAGATAAGGAGTTATCTACGTTGTGGATGAGCATGGCCGTGCCTGAGAGTTGATTTTGGCCATGTTATAGGTGGCACGGCCATGCCAAAATCGAGCACGGCCGTGCCACTCATAGAGCTCAGCAATAGTTTGTTTCTTATGCAGCCATGCCATTTTCTTGCACACCCATGCTTAACTTATGTGACAGCTCACGAAATGATAATTTTCAGCTAAAGATTAGATAGATAAGGACTTATCTCTTATCTTTTGATTATATAGAGTTTGAGAGGGGTTAAATTACCTTTCTTATTAGGTCTTTAGGTCTATAAATAAGACCATTTCATGTTCATTTAAGGGTTGTTCTTGTTTTTGGATTCTACTCTAGTTTATATTTTTATCTTAGTTTCTATTTTTAAAATACATTTTTTATTTGTTTAGTTCATAGTAGAAGTGATACTTGGCTTGAAGTTAGAAGAGCAAAGCTTCCTTACATCATTGAAAAGGGGTTTTTCTTGTATCACTCTTTTATTTATTTAATTATGTTCAGAATTGTTTTCATTTATTATTTGTTTTCTTTTCTTTTTAACATGAGTAGCTAGATATTTTCTAGGGTTCTTATTCTGAATTGACCATGTACTTATTGTGATTATGTTAGGTTATTAGAATTAATTCATTGGTTGTTGTTATGCTTAATGTCGTTTTAGGAATGATCAACCTAAAATTGAATTGACACTATGGACTTAATCGAGAGATAGGTTCTGTAGGAAATGGCAATAACCTATTGATTGCTTAATTAGTTGAGAGATAGTTAAGTGGATTAATATTGATTAAAGGTTGTGTATAAAAATTAGTTTTAAAAGACATTAGGTTGGTGAGAGCCGTCAAACTTAGTGTTGATTAATTCTGATTTAATCATAGGTTTATCTGAGAGGAAGATTTATGGTTTCCAAGATCCCTTCAAAATGAATTAAAACTAGTGTGGACCTAGATGTGTAATCAATTCTTTGAAATGGTCAATTGAGAATAAGGAATCCTAGCCTTTAAAATTGCATTGAATTTGTGTTTTTATTTTAATTTAGTTTCTTTGAAATTCCAAACTCTATTTCGTTGTCTAAACAATCAAACATTGTGAGTATTGCAATATTCAACCACAAATCTCTGTGGAACGATATCTTTATTTACTACTTGATACGATTCTGTATGCTTGCAGATTTATACACATCACTTATTGATCAGAAAAGAGGCTATTTCCTAAACCAGGGTATCAGGATGAAGGTCAATAGAAGAGGTAGCGTCCAAGTTGACAATTGGCTATTTCTCCCGATTCATAACTGCTGAGATCCGATGATGTTTTTCTTTTTATTATGGCGCCCCTCTGCCTCTTCTCTAAAATAGAAACTTGACACCTCCTCAGCAGACTCAGTAATTTTCCTATTTCCTTTCCCCTTGCTACTAGGGAGAGGAATCTTCGCTTTCTCCTACCCAGATCTTCCTACTAGTGATTCCTTGATCACTATTGCAGCGGCTTTTCCCTTTGTCATAACTCTGGAATAGGATTCAGATCTCTTCAGCTCCAAAGGAATACCGGTACTTGGGCTTTTGAGCAGTAACCCCTTAGGTGTATCAGCCCCATGTTGACTCCGCATAAACTTGGATAGCGTAAACTTGGGCCAGGCATACTACTTCTTCTACATATAGCGTAAACTTGAATGGCTTTGAAAGACTCATGTCTCCTTGCCAAATTGCCAAAGAAATGAAGATATATAAGAAAAACAAAAACAACCAACATCTATAATAAACTATCTAGAATACAATAAACAGTAAACCTACCAGATTCTTTCAGAGGATACCCGGCCATAACTTTCTGGATATCATAAACCTTACCTTCCCCTATAATCATTTCAGAGTCTACCTTCTCTTCGCTATCTAATTGGAAAATTTTCTTTTCCCCCTCAGGCATCTCCTTCAGGCTTATGTCAAAATCCTATTTTGTCAGAGACCCATCTCCTTTTGACCTGGCCACCAATAATTTAGACCTCTAAGATTTATCTAAGTGGACACAATCATAGAAGAAGACAATGATGTCAACATTATGTCTGGATTGAAGAGCAATAAAAAAAAGAAGAAAGGTTTTTCACTTGACACAAATGTAAAAATAATTGTTGATGAATTAAGTGATGAATTTCTCTTGAAGAAAATCCTCTATGAAAAACTCCTTCTCAGACATCTTTAACTCCCACATAGGAGAGAAATTTTCATTACAAAAAATTTTCATTCAAAGATCTTAAACTTCTCCATAGAAATAAAATTTCCTCCATGAAAAATTTTAATATGAAGAACTCTACCCTCCCAAGGGAGAGAAATTTCCTCCACATGAAAATTTCTATTTAGATATCTCCAACTCTCCCATGGGAGCTTCACAGGAAAAATACATGTCAAAGGCTAGAATCTCCCCCAAGGGAGCAGAGTCTGATTCAAAAGAAGGTCCGCTCAGGATTCTTTAACTCTTTTATGGAAGCAACATTTCCTTCGATGGAAACACTTACTCAGGAATCTTCACTTTCCTCACTGGGAATGTCTATTCAGAAAATCTCCTCTCATAAGGAAATTGCCTTAGAAAGAATCACCTGTTTAGATTCTTTCACCTAAAACATCCTAGACTAAGAGTGAAAATTTAAACCTCCTTTACAATCATAATTACGAGACAAGACAAGGTGGTCGAGATATACATTGCTCTTGATTCATGCTTCACAACTCATGCCACCACAATCGTGATGGTAATCCACTGTAAAAGAAGACTTGTACGCTTTCTTGCTGGAATGCAAAAAATCAAGTGCTGTATTGCCCACCTGCTTAGTTGAATCTCCACTCAGGAATTTTTCTAAGACCAACCATACTTAGTTTCAGGACTAAAGGGGGAGACTACTGATGATACACAAAATATCTGACCAATCAGAGAAGGCCACATGGAAAAGAGACATGAGGATCAGTTTGGTGGGACCCATCTTATTCTTTGACTTGTCAATTATCCCACTCAGGTTTATACCCGAATGCTGGCTATTCAGGAATTTCTACGTAGGAAACTCCATATAGGATAATTCCTCTCTGAAAACACACAGCCTACTTCCCCTCTGCTTTGCATTAAATGCGGCTGTCACTTGTCACCTCAATTCTAATGCCACCAACCCTCCAGCTGTAGAACACTCAAGTGTTCTGAAAAGGTGGACTTCATCTCTTCTCTCTCTAGTACACTCCATAGCATATAAAAGGAATAAGGTATACTTCTTCAACTACTTCTTCTTCCACTACTTTCTTTACTTCTTATTTGCTCTGTATATTGCAGACCCAGAACTTCTACTAGACTGAGATAACTTTATTTTCCCCATTTCTGATCTCATTTTTTACTTTACATACAGTCCTTCCTACTTAGGGATTTTACTGACTTAATTATCGAAGGGGTTTTGGGAACTCCCGGGCCCTTAGTTCACCATTGTTGATTCTTGCAGACTCGGAAGGCTTAGCTGGAGCTGAGATGTTAGAGCACCCACATCACTTACCAACCTCCAAGAGTCAACTCCAGCCTGTTTTGCCAACTTGTCAATTATTACTTGCATCTTTCGAACTTTTCTTTCACATTCTGTGTTGAAGTGAGTGGGTTAATGATCCCACGTTTGGAAATGAAAAGGAAGAAAGAGGGCCTTATAATACCAAATATTGAGACTCCAAAAATGGCCTAAGATATTTTGGTGTAGCTTCATCATTGAAAGAAGAGAAAAGGCTAAGTTTTGCAGAAGTCCAAGTCAAGCACTCTAGCCCCGTAAGGCCCGACCCGCTTCTGGAGTTCTAACATGGTATCAGAGCCCAAGTGTCTTAATAGGCCTTAGATACTGGTCAAAAAAATTAGGCCATAGCATAGGCCAAAAAATATTAAAAAGGTCAAATCCAATAAGAAATGGGTGGACACTAGAGGAAGAAAGTTCAAACCTAATGAGAAAATAAAATGGGTGGACACTAAAGAAAGAAAGTCCAAGCTCAAAAAAAGAGGATGGACACTGATGTGGGTGCTCCATCATCTTAGCTCTAGCATGGATTACAGAACTCTGTTAATCAAGAATAAACAAGGTGAGGTGAGTTTTGGACTAGCCAAAACCCCTCCAATGGTCAAGTTAGTGAGAGCCATTATAGGAGCCATACGGGAAATATCCTTAATAGAAAAAATAATGAATTAAAAGAGCATTGATTTGATCAGAGAAAGAAATGGAGAAAGAAGAAGAAAAATGGAGAGAAAGATGAACCTCAAGTCTTTAGATTGTAGAGCTTTTATATAGCATTGGTAGTTAGTGGTAGGTGAGCGAAGTATTTAATGCTTTGTTGGGAAAAAGGGAGACAACAAGTTTCCTGTGCAGGTTTCGTGTTTTCTGAGTGCGATCTGTGCTTCCTAAGTAGGCTTTATATTTCCTGAGAGGAATTTTCCTTACAGGTTAGGTTCAACCGGCTATTGGGCAAATGTTTGAGTAAAGTAGTTGATAAGTCAAATGACCATAAAGGGTCCCACTGAAGAGATTTACAGACCCTTGTCTTACACGTGACTGTTTCTAATTAGTCAGGTATTTTTGTGTATCATCAGTAGTCCCCCCACTTTGAGTCTAGAATGTTCTAGACAAAAGAGTATGAATAGGTAATTCTTTCTCAGTACTCTTATTCAGGCAATGCTTCTTCTTTGCAGGATATTGGGATCCAGATTCTGTTGCTTCTCCTTGGGGAGATTTATTCTTTAGAGTCTAGGAATGTTCATAGGACTTAAATGCTAAAAGCTTCCTTGGGGAGGTGTATTTGTATCCAATCAGGATATATGTATATAAGAAGTCCATAAGGACATGTCTTTTTAGTTTTAATTGATTCTCCTTAAGAAGTGTCTTTTTGGTGAGGATATTTATGCCACAAGTCCTTGGGGACATTGGACTCTCACTTGTGGAGAGATTTTAACTTTCAAATTTAAATGATTCTCTATGGGGAGAGCCTCATTGTGGAGGTTGATTGGTTCCTGAGGAGGATTTGTGTTCCTTAAATCCTCATGGCATGGATTCTCACTTCTAGAGAGTGCCTTACTTTTGGAGGACGAATTTGGAAGTTGGAGGGTTTGGTCCCTTTATGATTTGAAGTATGTCCCCCGTGTGGGTTTCTAAAGCAGCTTCCTCCTGAGGGGAGATTTTCTAAGTAGACATTTCCAATGGAGAAAATGTTACTCCCATAGGGGAGTTAGAGATTCTTAAATAGGCATTTCCAATGAAGAAAATATTACTCCCATGAGGGAGTTGAAGATTCCTGAGTGGACATTCCTTTAAATCAGATTTTGCTCCCTTGGGGGAGATTCAAGTCTTTAATAGAGAATTTTCTGTGGAGCTCCCATAGGGGAGGTTCAAGTCTTTGACAGGAAATTTCCTATGGAGGAACTTTGCTCCCTTAGGGGAGAATTAGATCTTCTATTGAATTTCTTCAAGCTTTGTTCCCTTGAAGGAGATCTTTAAGCTTTATTCCCTTGAAGGAGATCTTCAAGCTTTTTTCCCTTGAAGGAGATCTTCAAACTTTTTTCTCTTGGAGAAGATCTTCAAGCTTTAACAGAGATTTTCCTGTGAAGATCCCGTGAGGGAGGTTCAAATCTTCAAGCTTTAACAGGGATTTTTCCTATGAAGTTCCCATGGGGGAGGCTGATCTTCCTGATGGAGAATTTCCTATAAGGCTCCCCTAGGGGAGGTTCAAGTTTTCCTGATTGAGAATTTCCAATTGAGAAAATTTTGCTCCCAGAGGGGAGGTTGAATCTTCGAATGAAAATTTTCTATAGAGGAACTTTACTCCCATGGGGGAACTGGAGCTTCCTGGGTGGATATTCTTGTGAAGTTTTTCTCCCTTGGGGGAATTTAATATCTTCAAATGAAAACTTCTTATAGAGAAAGTTCCACTCTTTTTCCAACAAAGAAAATTTCTTTGAATGAGAATTTCTTATGATGAAAGTATTTCTCCTGTGTAGGAGTTGAAGATGCCTGAGCAGGAGTTTTTCGTAGAGGATTTTGCTCCTAAAGAGGAGTTAGAATTATCTGAGTGGATGTTCTCATGTAGGAAGTTCTTTCTCTTGATTTCTTTACTTGATTTCCATATTTGAGGAGGTGGAGAATCGAGTGATCTTGTTCACTATATTAATGATGAAGGTTTTCTTTTTGAGAAAATAAATCCTGTTTAGAAACATGATGATAATATCATAAGAGAAGTGTGCATATTCATAAAATTCATTATTGTACTTAAACAAAAAATGTAGCAATTTATACAAATGCTATGTTGCTTAGGTCATTGAGAACCTAAGCACTAGTTCTCTTTTCTCAAAGAAAACCTTATGGGGTTAGGATTTCACCTGAAGGCTAAACATAATTAACCTAGGTAACAAGAAAAAATCTCTAAAGCTTTATTCAGGAATAACTTTCCTAAGTAGGATAAACAATGTAAGGTTATTTTCCTATATAGGAAAGGATTCATACTTCATAGCTAAAACATGCATCATTATACATCAATTGTAAGAACATCATTATTAGAGATATTAAAAGAGGAAAACTTATCTGGTAAGCTGTAAGTAATCTTGGAAATTCCTTGTAAATATTTTATATCCAAATAAATAAATACAACTAGCACTGAGGAATATGATCCTATCCCTTTATGTTTGATTTGAGCAAGATGCATATACATATTCCATTTTGATGAAGGATTCCTTTTTCTTAAAATTGCTGTTTGACAATATTCCTTGACCTTTGAGGTAAGAAAATGAAAACCGTAGATTTTTCGGGTGGAGATTTCCGGAGTGGATATTTTTTGAGTGGTGCTGGTGCTCATGACAGTTCTAGCTTCTGGGTAGAATCAACCGATCAGGAAATCCGGTACAGGTGAAAGGCATTTGGCTAGAAGAATAAAGACTATGCTGTAGGGGATCGTCCGCTCAGGAAAAATCACTAAATCCTGTGCCGGTGAAACAACTGCAGCTGCTCGGGATTTTTACCATCTTAGTGTAAATGAACTCATACTCCCAATGATGGGATTTGAGATCATGGTAATAGTAATAGGCTTGCAAGAAGGCTAGTAAACCACATATTATTGTTGGATTATTCATCACCTTGGCCTTTTTCATGGAAATAAGCTTAAAACTCATGGTTCAACTTAGATTTTTGAATAAATATGAAATCTCAGTAAAAATGGGGCATTTTAACAGCAAAGAAAATTATTTACACAGACATTATGATGGTTGTTTGCATAAGGCAGCAGATCTACCACTTTTAACCCAAATTTGCGCAACCAAGGTGGCAAAGGCATAGAGAATAAAAGCAAAAAAATTGCTAAAATAATTATTTCTTGATAACCCTAGAGAAAGCAGTAGGAAACAAATAAGATGTCAAGGAAAATGGATCATTTTACATGACAAAAATCACCATTTTCCCCACAGACGGTGCCATTCTGATGTGGGTGCTCCATCATCTTAGCTCCAGCATGGATTGTAGAACTCTGTTAATCAAGAATAAACAAGGTGAGGCGGGTTTTGGACTGGCCAAAACCCCTCCGACGGTCAAGTTAGTGAGAGCCATTGTAGGAGCCATACGGGAAATATCTCGAGTAGAAAAAATAATGAATTAAAAGAGCATTGATTAGATCAGAGAAAGAAAAAGAAAAATAGAGAGAAAGATGAACCTCAAGTCTTTAGATTGTAGAGCTTTTATATAGCATTGGTATTTAGTGGTAGGTGAGTGAAGCATTTAATGCTTTGTCGGAAAAAAGGGAGACAGCAAGTTTTCTGTGCAGGTTTCGTGTTTCCTGAGTGCGATCTGTGCTTCCTGAGTATGCTTCATATTTCCTGAGAGGAATTTTCCTTATAGGTTGGGTTCAATCGGCTATTGGGCAAATGTCTGAGTAAAGCAGTTGACAAGTCAAATGACCATAAAGGGTCTCACTGAAGAGATTTGCAGAACCTTGTCTTACACATGGCGGTTTCTAATTGGTCAAGTATTTTTGTGTATCATCATGCACTAAATGAAGAAAATCCACCGCCTTTAAAAGTCCAAAAATCCTAGAAAATGAGTTGGACAAGAGCTTTCAATAGAAGACTTTAGAGATATAAAGCAAATTTAATTGAGATACAAGAAGCAAAGCCCAATTTAATTATATTTAAGAGGAGTGTTGAAATAAGTGGTTTAACGTCTCACATTGCAATTGAAAAGGAAGAAAGAAGGTGTTATAATACAAAATATAGGCACTCCAAAAATGGCCCAAGCCATTTTGGTCATTTTGTGTAACTCTATCATTCAAAGAAGAGAAAAATGTCAAGTGTTGCAGAAGTCCAATCAATCACACCAACCCATTAGGCCCGGCCCGCTTCTAGAGTTTTATCCAACCTCAAGGGTCAATTATTACTTGCATCCAGCAAACTTTTCTTCCGCATCTTCCTGCTCCAGCCGTACCAACTTCCAAGAGTCAATTATTGCTTGCATCCTCCTCCATCCCTACCAACCGCATCCTCCCCCAGCCCTACCAACCGCCACCATGTAAAAGCCTCCAAGAGTCAATTTTTATTTGCATCCTGCTCCAGCCTTGCCAATCGCCACCATGTAAAAGCATATCAATTTCAGTTTGTATGACCTCCAAGAGTCAATTATTACTTGCATCCAGCTATCGTCCCCACCAATAATCACCATGTAAAAGCATATCAATTTGAATTTGTGTCAGCTCCAAAGAGTCAAAAAATATATCAATTGCGATTCGTGTCAGCTCCAAGAGTCAATTATTACTTGCATACATTTCTTCTTCCTGAAATCTCTTATACCCACCGATGTCAGGGGTAGAGGCGGCAGCCATTGCCCCCATTCTGGGATGCTATCAAAGGCAGCTTATGTTTTTGCTGTGCTCGTGCAGATTACTTCGATGATCTTGAAGCCAATATCAACTCCTTAAAACAAGAAATGCGCAGATTGATGCGTAAGAAAGAAAATGTAGAGACAAAGGTTAGGCGTGAAAAGAAACCACAGATGGAGCAGGTGTACGAAGTGACAGACTGGCTGGAGAGTGTAAAAGACTCTCAGGTGGATGCAGATGAGATCATTAATGAAGGGGAAGAAGAAATTCGTAAGAAAGCTCTCAGGTGGCTGTGTCCCAAGAACTTCTGCTCTTACAATAGGGTTGGCAAGAGAGTGAGTGGAAAGCTCAAACAAGTGTCTGACCTCATAAAAGATGGTGAGTTTGATGTGGTCGTTGAGAGAAGGCCTGGTGATTTAGTCGACGAGATGCCTGTACCAGAAACTGTGGGTTTGGAGTCCACGATTGAAGAAGTATGGATATTAGTTGAAGATCCAAGTGTGAAAATTGTTGGGTTGTATGGGATAGCTGGTGTGGGTAAAAGCACTTTGCTAAAGAAGATCTACAACAAAATTTGGAATACTAGAGATTATGTTTTGATTTGGGTTGATAGATCGAATCAAGAACCAGTAAAAGCAGTTCAGGAAGCTATCAGAAAAAAATTTGAAATCTCTCAAGAGTTCTGGGAAAATAAAAGCGAGTCCGACAGCGAGGCCATTTGGAAATACTTGAAATCAGAGAAGTTTGTTCTGCTGCTAGATGATATCGGAGAGCAATGGCTTTTTAACCTCTTGGAAGAAGTTGGAGTTCCTCTAAACCGCGGTGATGAGTCTAAAATCATCTTTACCACTCGATCAGAGGAGGTTTGTCACAGGATGAGAGCAACAAGCTTTGAAGTAAAATGTTTGCCACCACAAACTGCCCAAGAATTGTTTCAATTGTGCGTGGGACAACCTGCTTTATCTGCTCATTCAGAGATCCCAAAGCTTGCCGCAGATGCTGTTGAATCCTGCTATGGCTTGCCACTTCTACTCGTCAATTTTGGACGAGCCATGGCTAGTAAGACCAACTTCCGGGACTGGAAGCGTGAAGTTGACAAGTTGAAGGCACAAGCAACAGTTACAGATGTAAAAGCCGGTGTGTTTTCTGTCCTCAAGGTAAGCTACGATACATTAAAAACTGATACTCTCAGGAGGTGTTTTCTGTATTTTTCTTTGTTTCCAGAAGGTCACCATGTTAAGAAAGAGGAATTAATTGAATTCTGGATTGCGGAAGGGCTTTTAGATGGGTGTAACGACGTATTTGATGCCCGGGAAGAGGGAGAAGTAATTGTTTCAAGTTTAAAACTTGCTACTTTGCTTGAAAATGGCAAGTCTGAGGAACTTGTAAAGATGCATGCTTTGATTCGGGCAACGGCCTTGTGGCTAGCATGTGAGGAGGGGAAGGCAGAGGACAGAGTTTTGGTACAAGAAAAAGCACGAGAGTTTTCAAAATGGGTAAATGCAGAAAAGATATCATTGTGGGATCCCAGTATCACATATCTCCCTCACACACCTTCTTGCCATCACCTTACAACACTGCTTCTTCGAGGTACAAACCTGCAGACATTGCCAAGTGGGTTCTTTCAATCTATGCATGCTTTGAGTGTATTGGACTTGTCATCTAATACGTTCTTGGCTGATCTACCTGAGGGCCTTGGCGAACTGAGTAGCTTGCATTATCTCAATTTGTCAGGGACACGTATAAATTTTCTTTCGCCTGAGGTTCAAAATCTGAAAAAGTTACAGATTTTGATTACAGACCACCTTGAGAAAATTGAATATGGAGTAATATCTAACATTTTATCATTACTTGTGTTTAGAATGTTAGTTGATCCACTTGTATATTCCCCTGAATATGATGAAGCACGCATTCTTGAGGAGGTGAAATACTTAGAAATGTAAGTGAGCTAGGACTGATTTTGTCTTCAACCACTATTGTCCAGAAATTGTTGAACAGCCACAAGCTACGAAGGTGCATCAAACAATTGAAACTCGCAAAGCTCACAGATTAGGCCTTAGTATGTTTAAGAAGAATGGAGCATCTGGAGACACTTAAGCTGTGGAATTGTGAGGATTTGATAAAGGTAAAAGTTAAAAATGAAAACAAGAAAGAATCACATGGGTCTCTTAAGCTCCCAATTTCAGGGAAAAAATGCTTTCAGAATCTTAGTCTTGTAATCGTTTTCAATTGTTGGATTATGAATGTGACATGGCTCATTCACGCTCCAAACCTTCGAATTTTGACATTAGATTATTGTCCTCAAATTGTTGAAGTAGTGAGCAATAATTTTGGAGAGGGTATATTCATAAAACTCACAGATTTATCCTTGAAGTACCTGCCAAAGCTGGAATCCATCTGCCCCCAGGCCCTTCATTTTCCTTCCCTGATAAGATTACTTGTAGATAGTTGCCCAAAGCTAGAGGAGTTACCATTCAATTCCAATAGTGCAAAGAATTTAAAAGAAATAAGAGGAGAAGTAGGCTGGTGGAATGGCTTGGAATGGACCAGTGAAGCTGTTATGAACTCTCTCTGAGAAATATCAGCGAACAAAAGTACGATTTAAGTTTGATTTTCTGTAGCTCTCCATTTTTTCTTATTTATTTGTTACTTTGAATATTTATTTTATAATTAATTAAAGTCACTTTGAAAGCTGAAGAATAAATTAGCAACAATACTTTTCTGTGTATATATTTTTTTCTCATTATTGTTCCTTTTAACATTAAAATGGATAGAATCATGGGCAACCTGATCCATGTTCTAACAAAACCAATTTTGTAACGCCTGGAGTTTAATTCGTATCATGGTTGCGGA
>CATIWO010240790.1:0-13316 GCA_949673435.1 Macaranga tanarius | reverse complement strand
ATACAGAAGAAAAAATCATAGATCTACATATATTAATATATATACATAATACACAGAGACGAAAAAAATAATTTCTTTGAAAAAAAATATATAAAATTTCATAATAGCACAGTATCAAGAAGAAAAAAAATTAATTTTTTAAATCACAAAATAAAATCCAGTACATAAACAAGAAACAGAAACGAAAAAAACAAATTTTTTCACATATAAAAATATGAGCACACACAAAATAACAAAATCAAATCCATCAGACCATCAATATTATAGATCTATATATATACATAATATAGTAGAAGAAGAGACAGAAAATTAATAATCGATTCATCATAGACCTCTTATCTATATATAGATAACAGATCCACAATAAATAGATCATAAATCATCAAATATTCATCAAGAAATTACCGTTAATCACAGATCCTCAGAAAAATGAAGGATCTGTTGTGTGTGAGTGTGAGTAGAAAAGAAACTGAGAGTTGAGAGAACAGAGGATGAAGAGGAGAAGAAGTTTAGGGTTATTGGACTAGAAAGGAAGAGGGAGGATTGACAGAAGCGAAGAGATCAAAAATTTAGCCTGTAGGGGAGTGGGGATGGCTGGATGGGGAAGAGAAGAGAAGCGTCTGTTGAGTGTTGAGTGATGAGAGAGGGTTCGAGACCGAGAGAAGGTTCCAGAGAGCGAGGGAGATGGATAGGTTAGAAGAGAGAGAGCAGCGAGAGAGAAATGAGAGGCAGATGAGATGAGTGAGTAGGGTTTTATGCTTATATAGTGGCTACCCTAATTCAAAACGACGTCGTTTTGAATTTTACAAAATTTCAGAAAATTGGTCGGTTCGGTTTATAAAACTCTTCAACCGAACCGTCAACCGAAATCCAAAATTTTTCCTTAATCCCCACCGATTCGATTTTATCTTTGTTGCGGAAATTCGGTCGGTCAACAATTTCGATTGGTTCGGTTCGGCATTTTCAGTTCGGTCGGAAATTGAACACCCCTACTTGAAAGAATAGATACTTTTCATTTTTTAACCATTGGATTAAATTATAAAATATAAATCATTGGATTAAAATGATAAAAATAACCTATAACTTATAAAAAACGTTACTTCCGCAACGGAAAATAACTTTTGTAAAGGAAAGTTTTTTTTTTTATTCAAACGCCTCAAATCTTTTTTTTTTAACGGAGTATTTCTTTGCTTATTCTTGATCCCTCCAAAACTTGGTTCACCACAAAATATTAAATATAATAAATCTCATACAAAAAATACATTAACTGCCTTCATTTAGTGGTTCACCACAAAATATTACATATAATGAATCTCCTAAAAATATAGATTATGGTTGACAACAAAATGATATATGGTTAACCACAAAATAATACATGTTAACCACACTGATATGAATTGACCACAAACTATTAAATAAAAATACAGGTTGACCTAATTATATTAACATATAAAAATTTAATTTTATCTTCTGCTTGAATCACTCGAGGAATCAGAAAATACCATAATAACAAATGATTGAATTGAAATAATTATAAATTTATAAATATTTAGAAACTAACCTGAACTTTTAATTTTGAATATGAAAGATAGAAAGTAATAGTTGAATTTGAAAGATGAATCTAAGTATTGAATTTGAGAGATAAAAAGTGATATGAATCTTTCAATTTTTTTTTTTGGTTAGGGTTTCTGTTTAATGAAATTTTCACTGGCTTTTTTTTTTTTTAGTTTGAAAAGTGTTAAAAAAAATAACATAATTAAAAACGTTTTGATTCTACGTTAAAAAAAAATTACCAGCTAACCTATTATAACATGTAACTTTTTTTTATTTTTTTTATTTTTAACAGAAAAATCCTATTTTTTAATATATTTTCATAAAACAATACTAATCCACCTTAAAACATTTAAATAATTCAAAATTTTAAAGGGATTTTTACAAAAATAAATTAAAAACATAAAATAATATAAAAATACGGTTGACTTTTTTTCTTTCAAAAATAACTTTTTCGTGAATTTTTTTTTCAAAAATACTATGTTCGCATATAACTACTTATTCTCCAAATACAACATCAAACAAAATGAAACAAACACAAATCTCAAATTAAAAATTTAAATGCAAAACAACTACCAGTTATCTATCTTATTCACATAACTTTTACAAAATCTTAATAATATATAATCTCTAATATTTGAGAAAAAATCAAATACAAAATAATCTATAATACTATAGGCGGTGGGGTTCAGCGCGTACCCAAGTGTTTGGCGACCATGGCACTATACGGGCTCAAAACCCATTAGGAATACAACTACAAGCCTTTTGGGCCTAGATCGGAGATAGGAGTCGCCACCCGGGTTAAATCCGCGACATTTTTACAGAAACTAGATTCCACGGAGGAAGCCCAGCAACTGTCCTCAGATATTGGGTTCGGAAACTGGGTATGAGCTTTCAAAATGCCCACTCGGTCTTGCGATCGGCCTTCGTTTGTGTTTTGTATTTTATTATTTTTAATTACTTAATTATTCCTTTAATTACATGCAAATGGCTATTTCAATCCAAATAATTTTAAATTTTACAATTAGGTCCAAGTTTCTTAATTAATCCATTTTACATGCAATTTGGCCTGATTTGTCACAATTATCACATACAAAAATAACATCCACCCACACCATTCATAACAGCTAAAATAACAATAAAATTAAAAAGCACACATAAAGAAAGGGGAGAGGAGAAATGAGTTACATCCCGTTTCATACAAGCAAAATAAAAATAATAATTAAATTACAACTGTACAACTGGAAACTTAAAGAAAATCATTTAGCAACCAACGAGCTACTAATAATGAATCCTGCAGTACAAGTTATGAATAATTTTTCAAAAATATCCTATGAAATGAAACAAGATGAGTACAAACATAAGTGAAAAAAATGAATAAATAAAAAATGCATAAAAATATAATAAATACTACTATTAGTCATTCAAGATGGATCTGGATATGTTTAAACATAAATACAATTAAAAGAAAGATAACTAAAACAAAGACAATGTAAATAACAACCAGAAATTTAAAAGTCAAATTCGGCTCATTAGGGTGACACCTCATCGATAGGGCGCCGCCTAATAAGGCCAGGTACTAAATACTACTGCTTGTTTAGGCAGAGGCGGTGCCTCAGCAATGAGACGACGCCTCTGTACCCTCGACAGAAATTTAAGAATAACTGAAATTAACACAGAACGATATATATACATGTATAAAACACATAGATAAAAATTAAACCATGAAACCCGTTCAATTAATCAAACAATACAATGAATGATCATTATAATTACTTTAAAACTAATGAAAATCAGTGATTAAACAATATGCAAAATCAAAATCATACTTTAAAAATAATCAGAATTAATCAACGTAAAACAAAAAGAAAAAAAAGGCTTGAGAGTTATTGTAAAAATGGTTTTATCCTCAGAATGGTTTCTACAATGAACAATAAGCCACCTGCAGTGTAAAATTAAACTCCCAAGCCCCTCTGTTAAGCTTCTAGCCCTAAAAGCTTTGTTTAATTCTTTTATCTACCTCTGTCTCTTTTGCCTTTTTATTTTCTGCCTCTTTTTTCCTACGTGAAATCTTTCTCTTTTTTTTCTACGTAATTGTTTTATTTTATTTTTTGTTGTTAGCTTCTTCTCTTTTTTTTCTTTTTTTTTTTGTTGATCCCCCTCTCCTCTGCTTTTTCTTTTCTTTTTACTCTTTCTCTTCCTCTCTCTCTCTTCCCACACTCTTTGCTACTCATCACGTTCCAGAGGAATGTGAGATTTATCCACGTTCCTTTAGAACATGACTGATCTTTTTTTTAGGCAGACATCAGCAACACACCGCCTCAGTGACGAGGCGATCGCCTCATCGATGAGGTGCCACCTCAGTAATGAATCCATCACCTTAGTGCATTGAGGCGCCACCTCAGTGATGAGACAAAGCCCATCAGATGACTTTAATGGGCTAAATGGGTCGTGGGCTTGTCAGGTGGGCCAGAATCTTAGTCTTTACACTGTTTGGACTTATTTTTATTAGACTTTCATCATTGGACTCTTGTTTTGGGTCGGGCCAACACAAGGTGTCCACAGTTTACCCCCCTATTTTTTTAAAAATCAAAATGTAAAGCAATGTAATAAGATTTATGGAAAAGTACATGCAAGTATTTTACTGATTCATGAAAAAGCAAGAATACAAATAACGAAAAAAAATTCCAATCTTCGAGATAAGATGTTTGAAAATAAATAATAGATTCTGATTTTTATTTTGTCATCCTTAATGTTCAAAATCTAGAGGATTCAAATCAGAAAGGAAGTCTCGTACCGCCAGCCTTGATGTTCAAAATTAAGAGGTTAGAGACTTACTGCTAGGATTTTCACCCGTCAATATCAGAGTTAACTATCCGAGAGGGCATCCCAAACTAATTTCGCCAGCCTTGATGTTCAAAATCAAGAGGAAAAATTCAAACCATCAACCTTAATATACAAATCAAGATGTCTTCAAAAACATTTCAAGCCATCAGTCTTGATGTTCAAAATCAAGAGGCTCTCAAATCAGAAATGAGCAATTATCTTTTCAAGATAAAAACTTTATAACCACTTCAAGTGTTAAGTAAAAATGAATGAAAACAAATGAGTTGAGCCATATAGTCACTTCGGGTGTCAGGCAAAAATAAGTGAATTGAGCCGTATAGCTGCTTTGGGTTTCAGGTGAAAATATATGAAATAAGCCATATAGCTACTTCGGGCGTCAAGCAGAAAACATGTGAAGAGAGTTGTATAGCCGCTTCGGGCATCAAGTAGAAAACATGTGAAATGAGCCATATAGCCACTTCGGGCGTCAGGCAAAAAATATGTGAAGAGAGCCGTATAGCCACTTCGGGCGTCATGCAAAAAACATATGAAAAGAGTCGTATAGCCACTTCGGGCGTCAGGCAGAAAATATGTGAAATGAGCTGTATAGCCTCGGGCGTCAGGTAAAAAATAAGTGAAGGGAGCCGTATAGCCGCTTCGGACGTCAGGCAAAAAATATGTGACATGAGCCATATAGCCGCTTCAGGCATCAGGCACAAAAATATGAAATGAGCCGTATAGCCGCTTCGGGCATCAGGTGAAAAATATGTAAAAAGAGCCATATAGCCACTTCGAGCGTTAGGAAAAAAATATATGAAATGAGCCGTATAGCCGCTTCGGATGTCAGGCAGAAAATATATGAAAAGAGCCGTATAACTGCTTCGGACGTCAAGTGGAAAACATGTGAAATGAGTCATATAACCACTTCGAGCGTTAAGCGGAAAACATGTGAAAAGATTCGTATAGCCGCTTCGGACGTCATGCGGAAAACATGTGAAATGAGCCATATAGTCACTTTAGGCTTCAGGCAAAAGCATTTTTTAAAATATAACTGCGCCGTTGTATGAATGATTATAGCACCCCAAAACTTATGAAAATAATTTTAACAAACACAACTTCATGTGATGCATGTATGTATGAGATTTAAAAGTAAATTTTATAAAATAATCAACTAATCAAACGCCTATTCTATTTAGAGTTTATCTTGGAAAATTGATTTCCTTCTTCCATCAAGAAATCTAAATTTACAAATTGAGTCTATTAGAGACTGCCATTGAGACCAATATTATTAGAAATAAAACCCGAGACCCTCCATGGTTAGAATAGGATGATGACACAACAAATGCCTCTTGGCTTGATTATGGTTTAAGAGTGCTTGCTTGTTGCAGGACTGTTATGATTATGCTCAATGTGAAAGAGATACTCCACTTACCCCCCCAGTAAGATTATGCTAAGCTCTTGAGATGGAATAAACAATTAGCAAATCTCACCAATAAAACTAAAGTCCAATATAATGGGCCATAATAAAGGGTAGGGCCCAACCTAAAATAGTCCATCATTATTGGGCTTGAGCTTTATTAATAAGACTATTATATAGCAACAAAACACATGCATTTAAGAAAAAATTTAAAGGTAGTTGCTAGGGCACTACATGAGCTGAGTCTCGGGTAAGGTTAGAGGCTCCCACAGTCTTTTATATACTCTCTTTTCGTCTCCCCACTCAAAGGTCCAAGTGACGTACTTAATTGTACTCACCATGAGTGACAATAGCTATATACTTCACCGCCAGGTTTGAATAAAACACAGGCAGTAAAGCAACAACCATTGTCGGGTTATTTGGGACCGTGTGCACAATGTGTGAGAATGATGTAGTAAATGCAGAAGGAATAACTAGATAATTAAAAATAATAAAACTAAAAATACTGAAATCAATTTCTTTATCTCCAATGGAGTCGCCACTGTAGGCGATGGAGTTCAACGCGTGCCCAAGTGTTTGACGACTACGGCACTGTGCGGGCTCAGAGTCCACTAGGAATACAATCACAAGCCTTTTGGGCCTAGATCGGAGATGAGAGTCGCCACCCGGGTTAAATCTGGGACACTTTTACGGTAACTGAATTTCACAAAGGAAGCCCAACAACCGTCATTAGATATTGGGTTCGAAAATTGGGTATGGGCTTTTAGAATGCCCACCTGACCTTGCGATCGGCCTCCATTTATGTTTTGTGTTTTATTATTTTTAATTACTTAATTATTCATTTAATTACATACAAATGGCTATTTCAATCCAAATAATTTTAAATTTTACAATTACATCCAAGTTTCTTAATTAGTCCATTTTACATGCAATTTGGCCTAATTTGTCACAATTATCACATACAAAAATAACATCCACCCACACCATTCATAACAGCTAAAATAACAACAAAATTAAAAAGCATACATAAAGAAAGGGGAGAGGAGAAATGAGTTACATCCCGTTTCATGCAAGTAAAATAAAAAATAAATAAATAATTAATTAATTAAATTACAACTATATAACTGGAAACTTAAAGAAAATCATTTAGCAACCAACGAGCTACTAATAATGAATCCTTCAGTACAAGTTATGAATAATCTTTGAAAATATCCTATAAAATGAAACAATATGAGTATAAACATAAATGAAAATAATGAATAACCAAAAAATGTATAAAAATATAATAAAGACTAATACTAGTCATTTAAGATGGATCTGGACATGTTTTAACATAAATACAATTAAAAAACACATAACAGAAACAAAGACAATGTAAATAACAACCAGAAATTTAAAAGAGCCAAATTCGGCTCACTAGGGCGCCGCCTAATAAGGCCAGGCATTAAATACTACCGCCCATTTAGGTAGAGGCGACGCCTCAGTGATGAGACGACACCTCTGCACCCTCGGGCAAAAAATTAAGAACAACCAAAATTGATACAAAACGATATATATACATGTATCAAATGCACAGATAAAAATTAAACCATGAAACCAGCTCAATTAATCATACACTATAATGAATGATCATCATAATTACTTTAAAACTAATGAAAATCAGTGATTAAACAATATGCAAAATCAAAATCGTGCTTTGAAAATAATCAGAATCGATCAGCGTAAAACAAAAAGAAAAAAAAAGGTTTGAGAGTTACTGTGAAAATAATGTTGCCCTCAGAATGGTTTCTCCAATGAACAATAAGCCACCCACAGTGTAAGGTTGAACTCCCAAGCCCCTCTGTCAAGTTTCTAGCCCCAGAAGCTCTGTTTAATTCTTTTCTCTACCTCTGTCTCTTCTGCCCTTTTTCTTTTCCGCCTCTTTTTTCCTACGTGAAATCTCTCTTTTTTTTTCTACGTGATTTTTTTTATTTTCTTTTTTTTGTTGCTAGCTTCTTCTTTGATTTTTTTTTTGTTGATCCCCCTCTCCTCTGCTTTTTCTTTTCTTTTTATTCTCCCTCTTCCTCTCTCTCTCTTCCCACACTCTTTGCTACTCATCACGTTCTAGAGGAACGTGGGATTTATCCACGTTCCTTTGGAATATGGCTGATCTTTTTTTTTGGGAGACATTAGCAACGCACCGCCTCATCGATGAGGTGATCGCCTCATCAATGAGGCGCCGCCTCAGTAATGAATCCACCGCTTTAGTGCACTGAGGCGGATGAGACGAAGCCCATCAGAGGACTTTAATGGGCCGTGTGCTTGTCAAGTAGGCCAGAATCTTAGGCTTTATACTGTTTGGGCTCATTTTTATTGGACTTTCATCATTGAGCTCTTGTTTTGGGCCAGGCCAACCTAAGGTGTCCACAAACACATATATTTCACTTTTAAAAATTTTAATTCACTCATCAACTCAAAATTTTGTAATATTTAAAGAAATAAAATAATGAAAAATATAGTCATAAAAAAATAATTCAAAACAACCAAAAAATACCAGAAAACAACTAAAAATCAAGAAAATAACCAGAAAACAACTTGAGAACAACCAATTCGAATAGCTCTGTTTGCTTCTGTTTTACAAAGTATAAAACAGAGGAACCATATTTTAGGTTTCATTGAATTTATATATTAAAAAAATTATATATTTTACTTTTAAAAATTTTAAATTACTCATTTACTAAAAAAATTTGTAATATAGAAACAAAATAATTAAAAAAGTCAAAATAACCTCAAAACAACATGAAAATAACCTTTAACAACTAAAAAACAATAAATAACATCAAAGCAATCTCACACAACCTCTAAATAACCATTTAACAACCAGAAATCAATTTGAGAATAACCAATAAAAAATTTATAATATTTAAAGACATAAAAAAATTAAAAAAGGTCAAAACAACATCTGAACAATTTGAAAACAACCTTTAACAACTAAAAAAAATAAATAACATAAAAACAACCTCACACAACCTCAAAACAACCATAAAACAATAATAACACAACTATAAAACTATTTGAGAACAACAATAAAAAAATTATAATATTTAAAG
The DNA here is from genome assembly GCA_949673435.1 of Macaranga tanarius. Lineage (NCBI taxonomy): Eukaryota > Viridiplantae > Streptophyta > Magnoliopsida > Malpighiales > Euphorbiaceae > Macaranga > Macaranga tanarius. Next base: position 4,433 of record CATIWO010240790.1, on the reverse strand, counting down.
AAATAAAACAATTAAAAAAGTCAAAATAATCTTCAGCAACTAAAAAATAATATATAACGTCAAAACAACATCACACAACCTCAAAATAACAATAAAAATAACAAGAAAACAACAAACAAATAATTTGAGAACAAACCAATAAAAAATTTGTAATATTTAAAGAAATAAAACAATTAAAAAATGTCAAAACAACCTAAAAATAATCTTCAGTAACTAAAAAATAATAAATAACGTCAAAACAACCTCACACAACCTCAAAATAGTCATTCAATAACCATAAAACAATAAGAAAACAACCATAAAATAATTTGAGAACAACCAATAAAAAATTTATAATATTTAAAGAAATAAAATAATTAAAAAATGTCAAAATAACATGAAAATAATCTTCAGCAAACAACACACAACATCAAAACAACAAAAAATATCACAACACATACCCGTACCAAATAAACGAGAAATCAAACATATATCAAAATCCAAAAATAAAATAAGAAAAAATGTAAAAATATAAAAATCACCCACGTTCTAGTAATAAAAAAAAATGATTCATCAAATTAATAAAAACTCATAAATTAGTAAAATTTTATCAATACCCATACCATAAAAAAAAAAAAAAAACATAAATCGAAAAATAAAATCGAAAAAAGAAGAAATAAGAAGATGATAATGAATAAGAGAAATAAGAAGAAGAAAAAAAAAATATCTCGTTTGAACTCTTTTGTTGCTGTAAATTTATTGTTAGTGATGTTAATTTTATAATTTTTTTTTATGGTTAGTGATGAATTTGAAAGAAAAATTAAAAAAAATTGATAAATTTTGTGAGAATAATGAGTAGAAAAAGAGAAAAAGAAAAAAACTGTAAAAATGAAAGAATATATATATATATACACATGCGTAGTTGAGTTTTGATAAAATAAATAAATAAATAAAAATAAAAATAAAAACTATTAAATTTTTGAAAACTTTTATTTGATTTAGGTTGTTTCTGATATTTTACCAATTTTAAACTACTAAGTTAAAATGTTTACTAAATACATGTAAATATTAGATTTTAATACAAAAATTGACCAAATTACATAAAATTTTAGGATATAGAAATATTTTACTGAAATTATATAAAATATTTTGGGATATAAAAATTAATTCTAGAGACAACGCATTAAATGATATTTTACTTATTATATTTAGTACTAATCGGTTCTTATGCCAAATATTTATGCCACAACTTGTACTAAATAGATTTTCTGAATTTGAATATTTCTATCACTTTTAACATAGTTTGATAATCCAATATTTATCCAACTCAAATTTTTTCGAATAAAATTTTGAAACAAATTAAAATTTTACTTAATATATTTAGTTTTTTTTTTTTTTTTTTACCAGAAGACTTACTGTAGCAGTACATACATCTAGACAATTGCTGATTGGATAAGCACTATTACATGTTTATTAATCCCAAACCCCAACCCAACCCTTTCGATGTGGGATCGGAAGATCCAGTCCCCCACAGACTTAATATATTTAGTCATTGGAATAATAGAAACTTTTAATTCAATCAAACATTTTAATAGTAGGCCAATATATTTAATTACTTAAATTGTCCAAATAATTATCTGTATATAGATTAAATTTTGTATATTTACATTTAAAATTCAGTATTTAGATTTAATTTTTAATTTTTATCACCCAAATATATTATAAACTCATTTGAACTTTAACTATATATATAAATATATACAATTTTCGTATACAATTCTTGATTTTTTTTTTTGGATCTGGTTCTAGTGGGCCACTGCGATGGGGAGGGGGATCGTACACAGTTCTTGACTTAGAATGACATAAGAGTGTTGAAAATTTGGGTGAAACGCTAAATGATTGTGTTGAAATGTTCGTGTGCTTTAATTTAATTCTCTTTGATTACAACTCTCAGCTTCTCATCTTTACATCAAGAAAAGGAGAAGTCTTCAAATCACCGACTATTAAATTTTTGTTGCATTTTTCTGCGTATGTGGATAATTTCAACAAAAGCTCAACAAAGCCATAAATTATACATGTTCAAAAGAATTAATTAAAACTACACAATATATATAAGTCATTTTTTCTTATTGTAAAATTAATAAATCTTCATGTGAAATAGTACACTTTTAAAATGGTTCGAAGAGAAATAAAATTTTAATTGATGTATAATTAATAATAATAAATTTTCTTGAGTATTAATAGATGTTGAATTTTATTTTTAATTATTTTCAGAATGATAAATTTTATTAATATCAGTAAATAGTGATTTTTTTTTTGTTTTTTTAGTGACTCAAAATTAGAAACCTACTTGTAGGAGTGTTCACGGTTTAATTTGGTAGGATTTTTAAAAATTATTAACCTAAATTGTTAAATAATGGTTTGCATTAAAATTCTAAAATATAAATTTATGAAGATGAAAAATAAAATCATATAAATATTTTAAAATTAAAATTTACCTATTTAAATAAGAAATTACATTGTAGATTTTACAGTAAATGTGATAAAATAATTTATCATGTTCAACTCTTGTTCATTATATTAATTTGATCACTGATCAATATTTATATGTGTAACCATATCAAGAAATTTTTTGACAGATATAAATTTTCTTTTCGTGCAATTAATCATTTAGTATAGTTTTTCTAATATATAGCAATTGAAGCAGTTGTGGTTAAGAAAAATATTTTCTTCAATTATTTCTTGGAACAGTTCAAGAAAATAAATCAAACCTAGGCGGCCTAATTTAATTTCTTGACATGTGATTAAGTCTCTTTCGTTAAATCTTTTATGTATATATATATTTATACATCTTTAGCATGATAATATTTTCATCTTGTTCTTGTCCTCAAGCCCAAAAATAAAACATAGCAATAAATCAATCAAGCTGGTTTAGATTATATATATATTATTGGTTTCTTGATCCTTGTGTGAAATATATATATATATATATATATATATATATTGAAGATGAAGTCGAAAAAATTCTCAGTAAGTTTTTACTATTCATCAAAATACTGTTCCGACATCCGTTTAAAATACAGCTTGCGTCAAAAAATTTCACGTAATTTTCTTTTTCTCATGTTAATTTTTTTTTTCAAAATGCCATAATTTTTTTGCACTACATGAATAGTAACATGCAAAATTCTAAAAAAGTTACTATTTTACTATTTATCAAATTACTATTCCGACATCCGTTTCGAACACAGCTTGCGTCAAAAAATTTCACGTAATTTTCTCTTCCTCGTGGTATTTTTTTTCGAAATACTATAATTTTTTTGCACTATATAAATAGTAGCATGCAAAATTCTACAAAAAGTTACTATTTTACTATTCATCAAATTACTATTCCGACATCCGTTTCAAACACAGCTTGCGTCAAAAAATTGCACGTAATTTTTCTTTCCTCATGATATTTTTTTTTCCAAAATACCATATTTTTTTTTTCTGAAATGCCTTGTGCAAAAAAAAAAAAAAAGCATGCACAAGGCATTTCGCCTATGTTACAGGCGAAATATCTGATCAAAATTTTGTCCTCTTGCTATTTCGCCTGTCACACAGGCGAAATGGATTTTTCCAAACTGACAAAAGTCAACCTGAGCCACAAAAATAAAATTTTTTTAAAAACAATCACAAAAATAAAATTTATGAAATTTTGGAACCTATTTTGGTAAATAGCCCGGTTGGATTAGGCGTAGGGTAGCTGCCCGTGATCAAAATCAGTGTACAAATATAATTAGTTTTAAGGATTTAAGCTTTGCATAGTACTCTTTTCTTGTAATGGGTATTTGCTTAAAAGAAAAGATGTAGCAATACAAGCATAAATAAAATGATAATTTTCCTGGTATTAAGTAGCATTGTCAATATTATTATTTATGTTAAATTTGAAATAATTGTTAAACTCAATTAAATTTAAATTAGCCGCCCTAATGGACTTCAAATACCAATAGTTTAGACAACAAAAAATTTGAATTAACCAAAATTTTTAAAATTATTTCTTTAACTTTAAATATTTTACAACAATTATTTGAACAATAAAAAAGTGACCATATTTCTCTGATTAATTATTTTATTTGTTATTATGAAATATAATTAATTTAAGATAAAATTGTCTTATCTTTCAAAATGTAATTTCTTTTGCCTATAAAATTTCTCATTTACCACATATATGATATATAATTTTTATTTAATTTTCCCTAACTTATTTTTTATGAGGGACTTTTTCTAATTTATTTTTGATATCCTAGAAGGTTCACTCACTCTATTTATTGAAATGTTATTCACTCCAAATATAAAAAATATTCATTCATTTACGATATATTGATTAAAATAATATATATATATATATATATATATATATATATATATATATATATATATATATATATATATATATATATATATATAATTAAAAT